>JBAMBR010004146.1:0-77500 GCA_037044475.1 Zaprionus obscuricornis | reverse complement strand
ATGAAATAAAGTTGATTAATTTTGCTGTTTAATCATAGTTGAAGTTGTCTATGTACTTTAAAGCTTTCAATGTTATTGTTGTTGCTAATTTATGATTTCTTTTTTGTTATTTTTCTAAATTTTAGACTAAAACAGCTTTTCATGTGCTTTTAAGCTTTACTTTTAAAATTAAAGTAGCTTTTACTTAGAAGCAGCTTTTGTCTTAGTTGATTAAATGTAAGTTGAGATTTGCAAGCTTCAAAGTTGCTTTTTAATAACTGTTTAATTATTATGTGAGCTTTCACATGAACTTTAAAGCTCTTTTTCAAGTGTTCAAGTTACCTGGTATTACATTCAAGCTGATTAATTGCTCTTACTTTCGCACTTCAATTGATGATTTATCACTAAATGAGCTTTACATTAGCTTTCAAGTCTTACTTCAACTTTAAAGTTTCTTTAACTTTGCAGCAGTTTGCTTTAAAGTTGATTAATTTTGGATTAATCTGTGTAAAAGCTTTTAAAGCTTTTGTTTAAGTTTTCTTAATGCAGATTTATTTATAAGTAGAGCTTTTCAGCAGCTTTCAAAGCTTCTAATTGTGACTTTTATTTGCTTAAATTACTAAAAAAAAAATTCTTAGAAAAAATAAAATTAGGAAAACTTACTAACATTTTTGGAACTTGAAGGCAACTTGAAGACTTGGTAACTTCTCTCTCTCTCGCTCTCTCTCTCTCTCTCTCTCTGTCTCTCTATCTCTCGCTTTCTCTCTCTCTCTCTCTCTCTTATGCTTCTAACAGCAAATTCATCTAATGTCGCCAAGTTCTTTTCTACATACGACAACATAAACATCAGCTGGTAGTCCTATTGCACAGCTTGAAGTCTTCAACTCTGTCAAAACTCTCTGTAGGAGCGAGAATAGTAAAAATATTTTCCGCTGAGTCATCTCGCTCTCTAGCTTTTTCTACTTCTTTTGACAGTTACACTTGGCACTCGCTTAATACAATATACATAATGGGCCAAGAAATCTTTTGGCAGGGAAACAGTCTATGGCAGCAATGGGAATATTTGTTGGTCCTGCTTAAGAGCGGGACGTTGGAAAAATACATAAACTGTATTGCACAGACAAAAGTGAATTTCGAATGCGAATGCGAGTGTGAGTGCGAGTGAGATAGACAATGTTTTTTTTTTTTTTTTTTATTGTGTCTGCGAATTGAAGAGTCGTAGCATCTTTTGCACCCGCACCCTGTGTGCCCCCCAAAAAGAAAAAAAAAATATCAATTCTAACAGCTCGAACAGCGCCACCCTGGCACTACTAACTTACCCTCGGTTATAGCTGCTGCCCTTCCACCACAGCACTTGCTATCTCGCTCACTCATTCAAGGCATTTGAGCTTTCGATATTGCGTCTGACATTACATTAATGAGCATGTTTTTATTTATAAGTGTTTTTTTTTTTGTACTTCTTTTCCTTCTCTCTTTCTTTTCATGCTCTTGTTTCTCTGCTTCCCTCATTTTGTTTGTTTCTTACTTTGTCCAGCGCTCTTCAGCTACATCTTTATGCTCTTGCTCTAACAGAGCTTCATCAACATCTTCTATAACGTCTTCCCACTGCTCCTTCCTACTGCTCCTTCCTACTGCTCCTTCCTACTGCTCCTTCTACTGCTACTTCCAACTCCTCTTTCTCTACTATTTGTACATCTTCATCTTCATCTTTTCTTCTTCTCCTTTCACATTGTTATTATTGTTCTTTGCTTGTTCTATTTTCTTCTTTTCAATGATTTCTTTCTTTCTTTCTTTCTTTCTTTCTTTCATTTTTTTTTCTTCATTTCATTTGATTTTTTTTTCTTATGCTTTTGTTTGCAATTCATGCCAAGCGCTTTTGTTAAACGACTATAGAAATACCCTGTAATTGCTGTTAGGCTGCAAAAAGAGTTGTTTGCGAAGAGTTTGCATTTATTTTGAATATTTTTAATATCATTTTTTATCTGTTCAGCTTTGAGCTTTTGCCAAGAAGTTACCAGAATTTTATTTTTATTTTTATTTCATTTTATTGAAATTTTATTTTTATTTTACATAAAATTTTGCAAAATATAAAAATTCAAATTTCATTTTATTTTCTTGAGTTACCAATTTCTAGTCTGAAATTTGCTTGCATTTTTTTTTAAGATTTTATTTATATAACAATTTATTTATATCGTAAAATTTAAATAAACTTTTCTACAATTTTTAAATTAGAAAATAAAAATTTTGATTAAAATTCGTCGATTTTTTTCAGTTTTCAATTTTTAACAGCTTTGAAAATTTTACATTTTTGTTGTATATTTTTTATTGATTTAAATATTGCCAATTTTCGGCCTCTGAATATTTAAGTCTAATTTTTCCTAGAATTTTTAATATATAAAATTAAAATTTCTTAGATTTTTTTTTCCTAAAATTTCAAAAAATTAAATAAAAATTTCTTAGATTTTTTTATATTCAATTTTCAGTCGCTTTGAAGATTTTGAATTTATTCAATGAATGAATTTCAATGAATTTTGTTTTAAAATTTTTTTTTATTTTTATCTGTAGAATTTATATTGCCAATTTTCGGCCTGCAGCTCTAAATATTTAAGTCTAATTTTTCCTAGAATTTTTAAAATATAAAATAAAAATTTCTTAGATTTTTTTTTCTAATTTTTTCTAAAATTTTCAAAAAATGAAATGAAAATTTCTAAAAAAATTTTTATTTTCATTTTTCAAGGTAAATTTAAAGATTTTGAAGTTATTCAGTGAATGAATTTCAATGAATTTTATTTTAAAATTTTTTTTTTTTCTATTTTTATCCATCGAATTTATATTGCAAATTTTCAGCCTATAGCTGTGAATATTTAAGTCTAATTTTTTCAACAATTTTCAAAACATGCAATGAAAATGTTGACAGAATTTCTACAATATTTTTTTTTTATTTCTAATTTTTAGCCTTAAGATTTTTACAATGAATTTCAATGAATTTTTATTTATTTTATTTTTTGTTTTTTAATTTTTATTTTTTATTTTCAATCTACAATTTTTTTTTTTTTTTGCTTATGATTTTATTATTTTCAAAAAAATTTCAGTTATATAATTTGCAGGCCCATAATTTTCCTCGACTTTCAGTGATTTACAGAGCATAGTCTTAGTCGTGCATGCTTTCATTTTTCTTTTGGTTTTTTTGGCTAGTTTTATTTACATTTATGCGCTTATGTTTTGACATTTTCGCCGTGGACAACAACGTCAACGTCTTATGGAACGCTCAATTTCATTTGATGTGCTCACCGACGCGTCCTTTGGTCATTCTCTCATTTAGTTGATTGCTCCAAGTGTTTATGTGTATGTGTCTGTGTGTGTGTGTGTGTGTGTGTGTGTCTGTGTGTGTACATTGCAACTTCGTTTCATTCCTGCTGCGTGCCACTGCCACTGCCAGTGCCACTTTTGCCTGTTTTACTCTAATGATTGTTGATCCATTGTTTGGCCAGAAATCATGGCCCATTTGGCTATTGGCGTGGCTAACACGCAAAGCTTTTAAGTCCTTTTCCAGTTCCAGTGATTCCTTCTCCTGCTACTGCTTCTACTGATTGTTTCTCCTCATTGTTTACAATCGCACCTCGGCATCAAACGCTCGTCTATTGACCTGAAGAGGGCGCCACTTCGTATAAATGTTTGTGTGTCTGAGAGAGAGAGAGAGAGAGAGAGATGGAGAGAATGTGCCTAGTGTTAAAGTCGCCTATAGTCATAATTGACGCCGTAAGCGTCGTCAGCCTGGCGCCCGTTTATTTATTTATTTTTTTTTTCTTCCTTTTTTTTTTTTTATTGCACCTAACAAAATTGGGTGGCAACCCTAACGCCCAGCACTACAAGCATTATTTCTTCTCCAACACATACACAGAGACAGAGTCTCTCGTGTTGTATAATGAATCGTTAGTTCGTTTGGTCAGTTAAGCAAAGTTCTTAGCTTCCTTTTGCTTTTTGCTTTAATTATAATTATTCCTATGCTTCTTCTTCTTCTTCTTCTTCTTAATCATCATCTTCTTGTTATTTTACTCCTTGTTGTTGTTTTTTGTTTTTCTCTTAGTTTTACTGCATTTCTGTTTTTCTATATTCAACATTTTACACTTGCAAAATGAATTCCAAGCTTTTGCTGTAAGCTAGGAACACAGGATAGTCCTGAAAAACTCAGGATACTTAGTTTTCTCAGTCTATAAGTTGCTGAAATTTGTCTCCTCGACTAACCCGATGCTACAAACTACAAACAAAATGAATTCCAAGCTTTTGCTGTAAGCTAGGAACATAGGATAGTACTGAAAAACTCAGGATACTTACTTTTCTTAGTCTATAACTTACTAAAATTTGTCTCCTCGACTAACTTAATGCTAGAAACTGCAAATAAAATGAATTCCAAGCTTTTTTCATTATCTAGGAAGATAGGATAGTGCTGAAAAACTCAGGATACTCACTTTTTTTCTCTATAACTTGCTGAAATTTGTCTGCTCGACTAGCTTCCAAGCTTTTGCTGTAAGCTAGGAACATTGGATGGTCCTGAAAAAACTCAGGATACTTAGTTTTCTCAATCTATAAGTTGCTGAAATTTGTCTCCTCGACTAACCCGATGCTACAAACTGCAAACAAAATAAGTTCCAAGCTTTTGCTGTAATCTAGGAACCTAGAAAACACAAATAGTGCTGTTAAAAATTCAGGAACCTAACTTTTCCTTGACTATAACTTGCTGATATTTGTCTCCTCGACTCACTCAATGCTACAAGCTATGAAAAAGTTGAAATCCAAAAAATCAGCGCTATATATTTGAAGTTCCTAAAACTTTTCTATGCATAACTCATCCAATTTTTAACCTATGATTACCAAAATCAACATAAGCTTAACTTATACTATTCTGACTCTACATACAAATCCATTTCAAGTCTAGCAGCTAGCGCATTAAATCATCGTCCTGCACTTGATAACTTTTCCAAACTTTCCTTTCCATTCATCTCCTTTTTTTTTTTTGTGCATAATAAAGCAAAGTATTTTAGCGCACAGGTGTCATGTTTTCATTTACACTTTTCTCTACCAACACTGTTTCCTCGCTTCTCGCTCTGCAATCTCTTCTCGACGTCACTCAACGCTCGGCATAGTCATAATCTTTGTCTGCCTTACACTTTACTTTCTGTTACTGATAACTTTAGTTTTATGCTGATATGCTGCAGTTTTAGGGGGGGGGGGGGAGGATAACCACATACATACATTGCATAAAACTAAATGTGCAAAAATGTCCGTTGGCAAAGAAAGTTTCCGAAATATCTAATTAAATGTCTAATAAAAAAACATTTATTTCATTTAATTTTTTTTTTTTTTTTTACTATTTGAAATTTAAGCAAAGAATTTTGCAAAATTTTATAGCTGAAACTGAAAAAGTTATAGAAGAATTTAAGATAGTTGTAGAAATAAATTTTGGAGAAATGCAACTGCAAGTTATAACTAATATTAAGTGTCTATAATTGTCAAAGCTTTTGTGAAATGATCAAATTTTAAATAAACACAAATTTTATAGGACTTTCAGGATGCTAAATATAAAATTTTATATCGCAATTTATAACATTTATTTTGCCTGAGTTCCAGGCGTTACAATGGAAGATTATTAGCTCAAAAGTTATGCTTGTAATTTGCAAAGCTTTTCGAAATAATCAACTCTGAAACAAACACAAGCTTTATAGGACTTCCAGGAAGCTAAATATGAAATTTCATATACCTAGCATTTATAGTGCCTCAGATCCAGGCGTTACAATGGAAGAATGTATGCTCCAAATTTTTATTATATTGAGACTAAGACAAGTAGAAAGTGTATAGTGTGTCTAGGATATTTAAGGATGCTCAAAACCAAAGCAGGAGATGTTTTTCATTATTATAGACAGTATTATCTATAGACCAGATATATATAGATATAATATTTAGGTTATCTATGCTTGTAATTTCCAGAGCTTATCGAAATGGGACTTTCAGGATGCTAAATATGAAATTTCATAGACCTAGTACTTATAGTGCCTGATATCCAGCCGTTACAATGAAAGGATGTATACTCCAAAAATTTTATATTGAGACTAAGACAAGCAGAAAGGATGCTAGAACTTTCAGGATGCTAAATATGAAATTTCATAGACCTAGTACTTATAGTGCCTGATATCCAGCCGTTACAATGAAAGGATGTATACTCCAAAAATTTTATATTGAGACTAAGACAAGCAGAAAGGATGCTAGAACTTTAAGGATGTTAAATATGAAATTTCATATAGCTAGCGAATTTAAAGTGTCTGAAATTCAGGCGTTACAATAGAGCTGATCTAACGCCTGCTATACATTTTTTAACTGGTCAAAATGCAAGGTGCAAATAATTCTATAGAAATTCTTGACATTTTTTTTTTTATTAAGATTTTTTTTATTTTTTGTTTTTTTATAAGGTTTGCTATGCCAAGACTACGCCATTTGCAGGGAGAAAATACACACACAGAGACACACAACAAACACACACACACATATATATATATACATATATGTAGGCGACGCCATGGCGAGCAAGCTGAAGGCAAAGAAAAAAAGAAAAAAAAAGACAATTTGACAGTAAAGCAAAGTACAACGCAGACGTTAGCTATATATGTCTATGTGTGTGTGTGTGTGGGTGGCAATTGTAGGTGGCATTGGAGTTTGGGTTGTTGTCTTGGCTAAATTGTCAAGTGTTGGTGTCTCAACGTTGTCGGTGTGAAGCTTGTATACATTTTGGCCACTCCTTTGGCTGCTGTTGCTGCTGCTGTGTGCTGTTTGCTGTTTGCTGCGTTGACTGTACTGCTGCTGCTGCTGTGACTTGCTGCTGCTGTCTTGGCCAATCGCTTGTGCAAACACTTATACACACAGACACATACATAACATAGAGACAGAGATAGATACACAGACACTGACAACAACAACAACTTCCGTTACGCTTTTGCTGTGAAGATTTTCTACTTTTTTTTTCTTCTTTTTTTTTTTTTTTGTTATTTTCACACAAAAAGTGTTGGCTGCCCAAGTCGCCTAACACCAACCCACTGTAGCAGCAACAGCAGCAGCAGCAGCAGCAGTAACAGAGACGCCTCTCTGTAGCAGCAGCAGCAACAGCACCTTGCAACACTCTGCATGCGATTATTCATATTGCTGCCTTTGCTTTTTACTGCTGTTGCTGTTCTTGCCATTCATTTATCTTGCCACATTGTTGTCGTAGACCCCTGCCACTCTTTGCCAGCTTCTGTTGCATGCTGCTGTTATTGTTTTTGTTGTTGTCCGTTTCGCTTGCGGCGCGCAAAACGCTTTTGTGTGTTTAATTGCTTGTGAAGAGCGCTTTTCAATGGAAAATGCACAAAAAGCAAAAAAGAAAATCAAAATCAAAATGAAAATGAAAATAATAAAAAAAAAATAAAATAAAAAAAATATATATATATATATACATGTATATGTATCTGTATTTGTAGTATATATGAAACAGCAAGAAAAGAAACAAAAGCAAAACGCAAATAAAAAAAAAACCAACCAGCAGCAACAGCAGCAGCAAAAGCAGCAGCTGAAGAAATCAACCAAAAAAAAAAAAACAGCAAACAATTTTTTTTTAGTGCTCAACGATAAAAATGCATAAAAAATAATAATAATAAAAAAAATAACTACAACAAAAATATAAAACAAATTAAATAAAAATATATTAAAATATAAAAATTAAAAAAAAAAATATATATATATATATATTAAAAAAAAAAAATTAATTGTTGAGAATTTGCTATAAAATTTGTAAAAAAAAAAAGGATAAAATAAAATAAAATAAATAATAATAAATAATTGATGAAAAAATTTTTTTTATTTTTTTGAAAATTTGCTAAAAATATATAAAAAACTAACAAATATAAAAACAAAACTAATTGTTGAATATTTTTATAAAATAAAAAAAATTTTAAATTTTGATAAATAATAAAAATTGTAATAAAATATAAAATAATAATACGAAAAATATATTTATTTTAAAAAGTAAAGTTTTAATTTTTTTTTTAAATAATAATAAAAATAATAAAAAAAAAAATATATATATATATATATATTCAACAATTGAAATTTTAATTTTATAAATTATTATAAAATTTACAGGAAATAAAAATATTTAGTTTAATAATAAAAATTGTTATAAAATAATAATAAAAAAAATATATTTATATTAAAAATTAAAGTTTTTATTTTTTTTTTTTTTGTTAAATAAAAATGAAAATAATATAAAAAATACTTTTCAAAAATTGAAATTTTAATTTTACAATTTGTTATAAAATTCACATTGAAAACAAAATTAAAACAAAATAATGCTAAAAAAAAAATTTAAAAAATTTAAAATAAAAATATTTGATTTTATTTTAAATTTAAATTTCAAAATTTGTAATAAAATTTACAAGAAATAAAATCAAAACAATACAAAAAAATTAATAATAAAAAATTGAAGACAAAAATATAAAAAATAAAGAAAAAATATTTGAAAATTCAATTTAAAAATTTGAATAAAAATTGCCATGAAATTAACAAGAAATTAAATTTAAATAAAAATAAATAAATAAAATAAAATAAAATTTTAATAAATAAAAAATTAAGAATTAAAAAAAAATATATATAAAAAAAATTTTTTTTAATAATAAAATTGAAAATGAATTATGATAAATTTTTTATAAAAATTTGCAGATAAAAATTAATAAAATCAGAAAAAAAAAATATAATAAAAATTTGAAAACATTTTTAAATTTCATTTTTAAAATTTGCAAAAAAAAAAAAAATAAATAAATATAATAATAATTATAATAAATACTTTTCAACAATTTTACCTTGAAAATAATAAAAAAAAATCAAATAATACTTTACAAAAAAAAAAATTGTTGCGTGTTAATTAAAATAACTTTTGCATAACTTTTATCAACAAATTTTAGCAAATTTTTGTCACATTTTAATCGTCTGGCAAATTGTCTTTATGTTGTTTTGTGTCTTGGCTTTAACTTTATGCTGCGCATTTTAATCCCTTAAAACTAATCAAAACACACAAAAAGTTCTTTAATTCCATTTGACTAACGACAACAAGAACAACAAGAAATTGAAGCAAAAGCAGCAGCAGAAGAGCAGCAACAAATTTTTGTAGCATACTTTACAGGTGTAAGACTTTATGTCTATAGCTGTGTGCGTGTGTATGTGTATGTGTGTGTGGCAACTAGTTGCAGTTGTTCAACAAACTTATTACACACTCAACAACAAAAAAAAAATACAACAACAACAACAACAAAATAACAAAACAAAAAAAATTTCATTAAAAAAAAAAGGAAAGAAAATTTTTTTTTTTCGCTGAGCATAACGAAAATTTGTTACGCTAAATTATTTTCAATAGTTATAGTCAAAATATAGAGCTGAAATTTTAACAGTCTATCAAGAAGAGCTTAAGCTGCATTTAGGCAAAATTTCATTTCATTTATTAGAAATTTTTAGCGAGTTCTGCCTAAAGAAAATGTCAAGTTAGTGCTGAAATTCTTGGTGGCAAATTTGAGCTTGCAGCTGTTGCTGTTGCTGCTGTTTGCTGCTTAAAGAGTATTAAAAGCGTCAGTCAACAGCTGTAGCTATACGCTTCGCCATGCACTTTGTTTTTCACACATTGCACTAACTGATTAACTTTTGTGTGAGCTGCAAAAAGCAGCAGCAGGAGCAGCAGCAGGAGCAGCAACATGATGCGTCGGCTTTGCACTGTTAAACAAACACACAGCGAGAGTTGCTATACATATATATATATATATATATATATATATATAGCATGAGTGAGTGAGAGAGAGAGAGAAAGAGGCAGCAAGTGCAGTTAGCAGACAGAAAGCGTAGTGCAAACACACACAATGCACAGTTGTTGTCTGTGTGCACTTTGTCTGTGTGATAGACAGGCGTAAAGTTAATTAAACAATAAATACACACACACACACACACACACACAGAGACAGAGAGCATGCAAGAGAGAGAAAGAGAGAGAGAGAGTGGCGCGTTAAAAATGGCGAAAAACTACGGACTACACTTGGCAGCTCTTGGCGTGAAATTCAACACAACATCGCACACACTGTATACATATATATATATATATAGTATATATATATCTGTATATAGATCTATATATACACCTGTCTCTCTCTCTCTCTCTCTCTCTCTTTCTCTCTCTTTCTTTGTGCTGTTTTCACTGTAATTGAGCAATTGCTGCGGCCCTGGCGGCCTTCTGTTCAACGTCGCTGCTGTTGCTGCTGTTGAAATTTACTTCGCGCACTAAAGTTAGGCAACACTTAAGTCACAAGTCATACACACACACACATACAGAGACCCTCACAGGCACATGCACATATTTGGCATCTCTCTTACACACTCGCTGACTTTATAGCGCTCTCTCTAGAAGATAGAAGATAGAAGAAAGAAGACTGAAGAAAATAGCAAGAAAAGAAAAAAATTTTGAAGAAAGCGAAAAAAATAAAAATAAACATAAAAAAAATATATAAAAAAAATATAAAAAAAAGTATAAAAAAATGTAAAAATATAAAAAATATATAAAAAAATATAAAAAAAAAAACTAGAAACTAAATTATAAAAAAAATCTGTAAAAAACAGAAAAAATCTGTAAAAAAATATAAATAAAATATAAAGAAGAACTAGAAGCTAATATTAAAAGCGAAATCTGTACAAAACGGAAAAAATCGGCTGCTGTTTGCGAATATGTAGCATGAAAATTGAGAAGATGATGAAAAAGAATGAAGAAGAAGACAAAGAAGAAGAAGAAGAAGAAGACAAAGAAGAAGAGTGAGAATAATAAGTGGAAAGAGAAGAGAAGTATGTGGCAAGTTGTTGGTGGAAAGATGAAGTAGTAGTTTTGGGGTAGACAGCGGTATATGGCAATGGGAATGGGAATGGGAATTGAAGGAGAAGAAGAAGGAGAAGCAGACGGAGAAGCAGAAGGAGAAGTAGAAGTAGAAGTAGAAGCAGAAGGAGAAGAAGATGTAGATGCTGGTAGATCACACCAAAATATACCGTACACTCGATACTGTATTTGTCTGCAGCAACATCCACTCCCCACTCCCACTCCTCACTCCCACTTCCACTCCCCACTCACCACTTCCCCCTTTGCTCCACCCTCTCAGAAGCCAACGACAACGACACCTTGACGTTTGCTGGTCGCCATTGGAGCGTTGTGTGTGTGTGTGTGGTAAAATTTCTAATTGGATTAAGGCGCCATGCATAAAAACAGTGGCGTAGTCTGAGATAGAGGTAGCAGGGGTTAAAAAGCAAAGACAGTGATGCAGCTGGGGGATGGGAGGATGAAGATTGATGGGGGGGGGGGGGCAAAGGCAGCTGCAAAAGCGTTAAAAGCAAAATGGAAAATTGACAAAGAAAGAAAGAAAAAAAAAAATAAGCGCAAGGCTGTAAAAGGCAATAAGAAAGAAAGAGACAGAGACAGAAAGAGAAAGAGAGTGAGAGAGAAAGAGAGAGAGAGAGTGAGACAGACTAAGAGATAGAGACCATAGTCTGGCATTGGTTATGAACTCTTGGCGCTTTGACGCTTATTTTATGGCCAGAATTCGCAACGTTTGGTCAACATAAACTTCGATTTTCAAGCCAAGAAAAAAAAAAAAATTTTTTAAAAAAATATAAGCAAAATGTATAGACACACGAATACCCTGTAAAAACATTAATTGTGTAATTTGGGGGCGTGGCATGGCAAGCAAAGAAAGTCAAAGAAAATTGTAATAGGTGTAAAATAAAACAGACTTGCAGAGACTTGCACAGAATTGCATAGACATGCAGAGACTTGCATAGACTTGCTCAGACTTGCATATACTTGCATAGACTTGCATAGACTTGCGTAGACTGGCATAGACTTGCACAGTCCTATATAGATTTGCATAGACTTGCATAGTCTCGAATAGACTTGCTCAGACTTGCAAAAACTTGTGTAGACTTGCATAGACTTGCATAGACTTGCATGGACTTGCATGTACTTGCACAGAATTGCTTAGACTTGCATAGACTTGCACAGTCCTGTATAGACTTGCACAGATTTGCATTCCTGTATAGACTTACATAGATTTGCACAGACTTGCACAGACTTGCATAGACTGGCATAGACTTGCATAGACTTGAACAGTCCTGTATAGACTTGCATAGATTTGCACAGACTTGCATAGACTGGTATAGACTTGCATAGACTTGCACAGTCCTGTATAGACTTGCATAGACTTGCATGGACTTGCACAGAATTGCTTAGACTTGTAGAAACTTGTGTAGACTTGCATAGACTTGCATGGACTTGCACAGAATTGTTTAGACTTGCATAGACTTGCACAGTCCTGTATAGACTTGCATAGACTTGCATATACTTACATATACATGCAGAGACTTGCATAGACTTGCATAGACTTGCATAGACTTGCATATATTGTCATATACCCTGCCTGCAATCATTTTCCAGAGTATAGCAAAGCATATGCAACTATGTTACAGCTACAGCATCAGTTGCTACACACACACACACACTTGCCCCCCCTTGCCATCATTTCTGTATCTCTGCCAGAGCTTCGCTTTTTGTTGCAGCGCAAAAAAAACTTTCTCGTTCGTATAGAGAATTCTTATCCAATCGCTATCTCAGCCAGTATCTGTCTGTCTGTCTCTTTGTCTGTGTGTTTGGCTTGACACCCCACACACACACACACACACACACATACATACACTGAGAGACATGTGTGTGTTTTCACATATGCAAGCGTCTGTGTTTACATAAGGCTAGACATTTATTATGGCGCTTTTGTTGCCGATTCTCTCTACTCTCTCTCTCTCTCTCTCTCTCTCTCTCTATCTCTTACTCACACTCACTCTTTCTCTCTTTCTCTTACTCTCTTTGTGTATGTTTACATAAGCATTGCTCAAGTATGCTTCACACTCTCTATCTCTCTATCTCTCTCTCTCTCGCGCTCTCTCTCTCTCTCTCACACATATGTATAGCAAATATTGTTTTTGTGCGCTGCGTGAAGAAATTCAAGTTTTATGCTAATTTTATTGATTGCCATTTTCTTTACCATTCAGCAATTTTTCCACCAACAGTTCAACGCCCCTCACCCCACCTGCCGCGCTCATCCTCACGTTTATATTTTAGCTAGTTTATAGCTAGATCTAATATATAAAAAAAAAAGAAAAATTTTGCTTTCAAAATTTGCACAAAAAGCGCTAAAAAAAAAAAAAAAGCAAATGAAAAATATTTTGCAGCAGCTTTATACACACACACACACACACAGATAGACATAGACACACACACATAGACATAGACACACATACATAGACATAGACACACGCGCCAGTCAAAAGTGTTAACCCATTCGTCGTCACCTTTTTTTTGTTAACCCACCGCCCCCCCCCCCCCCACTCTCTCACTCTACTCTCTGCCTGCAACGCAAAAAAAAAAAACATATTTGGATAATTTAACGCGCGCCGCTTGTAAATTTTCACAGACACACACAAAAAGACACAGACACAGTCATAGACACATAGACACATAGACATAGCGGCAACTAAACCATGTTAAGCAAATAAACATGTTAAAGCGAGATAGCACTAGTCGCACTAAAAGCAATGCAAGTCAATGTGCTAGAATGAATGAGCGTAAGCTTTGTGCGAGTGCGAGTGAGAGAGCAAGCCAAAGCCCCCATGGGCTAAGCGCAGCCAGTCAAATAAATGCCGTCAAATAAAGTTTTTTTCACATAATTATAAGGCAGCCCAAGAGTCAGCTATACATACATATATAATATATCTCTGTGTGTGTGTGTGTGTGTGTGTAGGTGTAACTGCTGTTTGTTTGTATGCACACATAAACTTTTAATTAGCTACAAAGCGCCAACAACAACAACAAGCAGTAAGAAGTAAGAAGCAAAAAAAAAAGAAAAAAATCACACAATATTTTCTATGCTGAACGCGCGCGTCTCAGCTACAGCTACAGCGACAGCGACAGCTACAGCGTCTCAGCGACGTCAACGTCAAGCAGCCCAAAAAGAAAGCAAGAGGCGTGCAAAGCAAGCGCGAGAGCGAGAGCGCAAACATTTTTACTCTCACAAAGCAAAAGCCTTACATTACGTATGCTTGCATGTATATGGGATGCTGCTGCTGCTGCTGCTGTAGACGACGACAGCGACGAAGGCGACAGTCAAGCGTCGTTGTGGTGTAAGCTTTTTTCAACACACCACAGCAGCAGCAGCAGCAGCAACAGCAGCGCTAAGCAGCAGCGTCAGCAGCTCAGCTGCCCACTCAAAGCACAGACACACGCTCATACACACACACACACAGACACATAGAACTAATCAATATACAAACAAAGAGAGACAACAAAAACAACAAAAAAAAAAGTAAAGAGTGAGAAGCAGCAGCAGCAGCAGCAGTAGTTTTTTTTTTTGTTTTTGCAGTCGCGCGCGTGAAGCGGCATTTTGGTTGGTTGTTTTTTAACACCTAATAAACTCAATGTTGTTGTTGTTGTTGTTGTTGTCGCTCTGCTTATGATGCGCTTAACAAATATTATTTACAACTATTTATAACGCTTTGCCTAACACTCTCTCTCTCTCTCTCTTAGTCTTACGCTCTCATTGATCATTTAGCAAAGCTAAGCTTCTTACAGTGCTGCTGCATTAATTAGAAACATTTTAAGATTTTTAATATTTTTATAAGCAAAAAATAAAAAAAATAATATATATAATAATTATTTTTATTTCTTTTATTTTATATAATTATAATATTAATAATTATTTATAAAATTTATTTTTTTTATTTTTCTTATAATTTTTTTTTATAATTTAATTTTTTTTTTGCAAAATTCTAGTCATTGCCCATTTTGACCAAAATGCTACTTTTATATTGGCTGATATACGGCAACTAATCGCCTTTCACTTTATGGCACCCCAGCAAAAGCAAAAGCAACAACAACAACAATAACAACAACAAGTTGAAAGTAAAACACTCTCAGCTTTTGCTGGCTTGTCGCGCAGCATCCTGATTGTCTTTTCTTCACCACGACGACAACGACGACGACGACGGCGACAGCGACGCTGCTGCTGTAATTTTTCACACCACTCACTGACACTGTACACACACATATACGCACACATAAAGAGCGACATACAGGCATGCAAAGAAATGTTGTCACCTCTTACAACTACAATATTATATTGCCATTTCACTCGCACGCATACTGAGCACGTATGCTGCTGCTGCTGCTGCTGTTCTGCTAGCGACGACAAACGTTTGTCGTTGGCAGGGGACGCGCGCAGAGGGAGTTTACGTTTTTGCCGTCGTCGTCGTCGTCGTCGCCGTCGCCGCCATTGTGAGGTGTGGTGTTAACTAGCTGGCGCGTCGCACTGCCTCTCTCTCGCTCTTGCTCTTGCTCTTTGCTTTTGCTCTCGTTCTTGCTCTTGCTCTCTTTATGCTCTCTGTATATATAGATGTGTATGTGTGTGTGTGTGTGTATTTGTGGTTAAACTTGTCACACAAGCTGAGCAATGCTGCTCAACAGCAACAGCAATAACAACAACAACACAAAGAGAGTAGTAGGCAGTCGTCGGGTAGCAAGTTCAACGTCGCCGTCGTCGCTGTCGTCGTTGCGTTGTCGTTGTCGTTGCGCTTGTCGTCTTTTTCTTGCGCATACAGCCAGCCGCATATACATATTGCCAGCCAGCTCACACACAAATACAAGCAGAAGCTGAAGCAGAAGCAGCAGCAGCAGCAAATGTTTTATTTGTTTGCCTGCGTCTCTCTGTGTGTGTGTGTGTGTGTGAAAACGTGTGACAAAATACATTTGCGTTGCCGTTTTTGCTTTTTGGCGCCGTCGTTGTCGTTGCCGTCACCGTCACCGTCACCGTCGCTGCCAATGCTTCTTTGTCTACTGCTGCTGCTTCTACTGCTGCTTTTGCTGCTGCTGCTGCTGTTATTCCTGTTGGTGTTGCTGTCTCTCTGTCTCTCTGTGTTTTTGTATGTTTGTGTGACTTGTGCTTGAGCTTTGCCTTTCATTTGCACGCCCCACAATGCATGCCGTCTCGCTCACACCAATGGCGGCCAGAGCAACGAGCTGCTAGCCAGCCGTGTTTGCGCAAACTTAGCGTCAAGTTTGTCACACGCGCGCCAAGCGGCACCTAAACGTCCAGTTTGCTCTTCATATTGCTCTTCTTCTTCTTCTTGTTGTTGTTGTTGCTCTTCCTTTTTTGCTTTGCTTTTTTCGCACTTGCGAATTTTTGTGCGCTGCTTAGACTAACAGCGTCGCTGCTGCCATTGCTGCTGCTGCTGCCTCTGCTTTTATTGTCGCGACGGCGGCATAAATCTCCGCATTTACATTTTCGGACGCATAAAAGCTGCCAAAGCGGCTAACACGCATTTAACTTTGATAGCAGTGACCCCCTCCCCCCCACCATCACCACCACCACCCACTCCCCTATACATAAACTGTGTAAGAGTGAGAGCGCAATAGACAGACACTAACAAAAGAGAAAGATGACAATTTTCCCTGCTGTTGCCAATAAATTTCAACTGTCGCAAAAAAAAAAATAAAAAATTTACTTGAATTTGTGCAAAAGATTTGTTTTTAATAAAATAATAATAAAATAATAATAAAAAAATAATAATAATAATAATAATGTAAAAAAAAATTAAAATATATAGTAAAATAATTTTCACAATATTTAATTTTATTTTTATATATCTATGATTCATATTATATTTAAAATATTTATTTTTATTTAGTTTTATTATTATTATTATTTATATTATTTATTTACTTTTTATTTTTATTTATTTATTATTTTTATAATTTTTATTTATATTATTTATTATTTTAATTTATTTTTAATTTTTATATTATTTATTATTTGTATTTTTTATTTATATTTCTTTTTATTATTTTCATTTTCATTTTCATTTATTTTTATTATTTATTATTTTTATTTATTTTGTTTTTATTTTCATTACTTATTATTTTTGTTTATTTTTTCAGAATTATTATTATTTTTATTCATTTATTTATTTTGTTATTATTTTTAGTATTTTATTTTTTATTTTATTATTTATTATTTATATTTCTTTTGATTATTTTTTTATTTATTTTATTTATTTTTATTTATTTTTATTTGTATTCATTATTATTTTTTTATTTATATTTTTATTATTTTAATTTGTATTTATTATTATTATTATTTTTATTTATTATGTATTTATTTCTATTTTAATTAGTTATTATTTTTGTTTATTTTTCTTACTTATTATTTTTATTTATTTTGTTATTATTTGTATTATATTTTTTTTTTGTATTTATTTTTCTTTTTATTATTTTAAATTATTTTTCATTTTATTATTTTTTATTTTTATTATTTACTTTTTATTATGTTATATTACATTTTTTTCAATTATTTTTATTTTTAATTATTTATTATTATTTTTATTTATTTTTCTTCATGTGTTTTTCTTATATTTATTTAGTTTTATTTTTATTATCTATTATTTTTATTTATTTATTTTTTTCACTTTTTATTTTTATTATTTTTATTTATTTTTATTTGTATTAATTATTATTTTTTTTATTTATATTTCTTTTTATTATATTTAGTTGTATTTATTTTTATTATTTATTATTTTTATTTATTTTGTTATTATTTGTATTCTATTTTTTATTTATTTTTTTCTTTTAATTTTTTTTTTATTTATTATTTTCAATTATTTATTATTATTTTTATTTATTTTTCTTTTTGTATTATTTTTTATTTTTATTATTCTTATTTTTATTATTTATTTATTAGTTTTAATTTTATTTTTATTTATATTTATTATTTTTATTTATTTTTATTATTTATTAAAGCAAAAAACAAATCTCAGCTTTTACAAACGCTAAAGCTTTTTGCCAATTAAACAAAAAAGCTTTCTACTGATCCTATAAGCTCTTTGCGCTGACAGCTGCTCAAATTCTTATTGTATTTTTTTTATTATTTTTCTTCGATATTCTGATTGGATTTATAAAATACACACAAATATTATTTTGTTGCGCTCTCTCATACACTCTCTCTCACTCACTCTCTCTCTCTTACTGTCAACGATCGCGCTATGCTAAAAAAAAAAGCTCGCTCAGCATGATGCTGCTGCTCTTGCGCTACTGCTGCTGATTTGAAAGGTCACGAATAGGTCAAATCAGAAAAGTTAATGCTGCTGTTGCTGCTGTTGCCTCTGTTGAGCACAGCGAGAAAGAAAGAAAGAAGAAAAAAAATCCCTTTTTGCCATTGCTTACTTCCCTCTGCTCGGCTGCTGCTGCTGCTGCTCTTGCTCTGCTCGTTTTACGACTATTTGCTTTATCTTTTGCCTACGCGTTGCCTTTATCGCATTTACTGTGCTTTACTCACCTCCCCACACATCATGCCTCTGCCGCTCTGCCTCTCTTGCGTTCTGCTCTTTTATTTTCTTCTTTTCTTTTTTTTTTTCCAACGCAACATTTATCACTCAACGCTGCCTGCCTCTGCCTGCTGCTTCCTCTCTTCTCTGCTGCTGTTGCTGTTGCTGGTGCTTGCCATCAAAACATTTGACCATTGAAGCGCATTTTTCGCTTGCGCGTCATTTGTCAACTTGCCCGTTATTTCGCACAAAACCTACCCCCCCTCGCTCGCTACCTCCCTCTCTTCCTTCCCTCTCTCACACATTGACTAACTGCTACTATAGCAAAAGCCACCACCACCCGCTCTAACAGCTTTTATTTTTTTTTTTTGTCATACTATGATTTATACTACACATGAGTTTTTTTTTTTTCTTCTTTTTTTTTGGATATTTTTCTTCTTTGTGTTTTTCTTTTTGCTGCTGCTGCTGCTGTCGCTCACATTTTGAGCCATTTTTCTGGCGCGCTGCACTTTTGGTGTCAGCTGCCTTGTTACTTCTAACACGCTTCACGCTGCTTGTCACACGCCTTGAACGCTGACGCTAACGTTAACGTTAACGTTAACGTTAACGTCTGCCGCTAACGCTAGCGTCGCTGCTGCTGGTTGGTTTGCCATTGTCGTTTTGTCTGCATACAAACACAAACACACACACACACACGCACGCATACTAACAAAAGCGTCAACTCAACACTTTGGTTTTTGGTTTTCTTATTGGAAACGAAGCGTTACGTTTGCGTCGCATCGCATCGTATCACGCGTCGCATCGCTCTCTTCGTTTCATAGTAGTTGTAGTTGTAGTTGTAGTTGTAGTAGTAGTAGTAGTAGTCTCTGACCTGCTCTCTCACACCAAACAACACTGTCGCGTCAAATAGGCAGAGGCAGAGGCAGCAGAGACAGCAGACCCAATCGACTCACTCGCACGCCCAGCCACCAGCCACCAGACGAAACTCAACACACACACAAACACACATGCATGCATGCATACATACAGTGGCGCTGCGCTCTCTTTCTCTCTCTCTCTCTCTGTCTCTCTTCGTTATGCTTGCGCTCGCTCTTACATAGTGTTAAACATATTGAAGCGCTCTCTCGCTCACTCATCGTCTGCTACTCGCTATTTGCCGATGCGTCGGCAGCGTCGTCATCATCGTCGTCGTTGTCGTTGTCGTTGCCGTCGTGTTTTTGTCATCGTCTTCGGGGGTTGCGCTGCTTGCGCCCGTATGTGTATATTCCAGTTTGAAAGCGACCGGCGTGTAGTTCGTATCGGCGTCGTCGTCGTTTGTCGTTTCTCGTTTTTCTTTGTTGTTTGTTAAGCCACAGCGCGTGAATGTTGTCGTTGTCGTCGTCATTTTGCCAACAACAAGCAACAGCAGGCAAAATCAACTAGCATTAGCAACATTTTTTAACATCAACAATAACAATAACAACAACAATTAGCAGTAACAGCAGCAGCTGTTAATTTTTAGCAAAATATTTATTTACATTTTTTCATGTGCTAAAACAACAAGAACAAAACATTGATTTGATCTGTGAGCAGCAGCAGCAGCAGCAGCATCAAAATATTGTAAGGATCAAAAGTTGCAGAAATTTAATTTAAGAATTTTTTTTTTTTTTTTTTTTTGCAAACAACGCGTCGCGTCGCCGTCGCCGTCGCCGCAGTCAACGTGCGCTACGTTGACGTTTTGCCGCCGCCAAAACACAGCAAAAAAAAACAAAAAACAAAAACAAAGCAAAAAACGTCAAAAAAAATATAAAAAAAAATACAAAATTTTTTTAAGCGAATAAAATTTTTTTTTTTTAACAGAACCAAAGCCACAAACAAAACAAAACAAAACAAAAAAAAAAAGTAAATAAATTAAAAAAAAAAAAATCAAAGCAAAAAGAGAAAAAAAAGTGCAGAACAAATCAACAGCAAAAATAAATAAAATTATTGTGGTGTGCGTGTGTGTGTGTGTCTCTCTGTGTGTGTATGTGTGTGAGTGAGTGTATAAAGAAGTAGAAGAAGGAAGCAAAGTACCTGCAACAACAGCAACAGCAACAGCAACAACAACTGCAACAAGAAGCGAAAAATTAAGCAAAAAAAAAAAAAATAAATAAATAATAAAAAAAATAAAAAAAAAAAAATTGTTTTTTTGTTGTTGTGTTTTTTTTTTTTTGTTGGTATTTTGGAATAATTTAACGCGTGACGCACATGTTAAGGAAATTGTAATGTAATGAGATACGACGTCCAGGAGCTGCTACTTCATCAGTCTGCTGAGGATCCATTCGCCAGGTTCGCAAATGGGATGGCATATCATCCATTTCTGCAGCTATCGCAAAGACCCACTGACTTCAGCGTCTCGTCGCTGTTGACGGCGGGTAGCAACAGCAACAGTAACAGTAATCAAAATAACAACAACAACAACAACAGCAGCAATAATAACAACAACAGTAACAGTAACAGCAACAACAGCAACAACAACGCAGCGACGGCAGCAGCAGCAGCAGCACAAGCGCTTAGCTCGCCAGGATCAGTTACTGCCGTTGGCAATTATCGTAGCTCGCCGTCGCAGCTAAGTCCGCAAAGTAATCATAGCAATCATAACAACAACAACAACAACAACAACAACAATAACAACAACAACAATAATAACAACAACAACAACAATAATACAAAGCTTCATTTAAGCGAACAATTAAGCAGCGGCAGTCAAGGCGCTTCACCAATACCAACAACAGCAGCATCACCAACAACATCACCAGCATCAGCATCATTATCGCTGCCGTCGGCAACAACAGCTGGAACAACAACAGCAGCAGCAGCAGCAGCAGCAACATCATCATCAATACCCGCGCATCATTCACCCAGCGCACCGCCAGGCGCTGCATCACAGCAACAGCAACAGCCACCGCCGCATCAACCTCAACCACCTGCCGCTGCATTACAACCACCGCCACCACATCTGCAACAGCAACAGCAGCAACAACAACAACCACCGCCACCACCGTATTTTCCAGCAGCTGCATTAGCCGCATTGGCCGGCAGTCCGGCGGGTCCGCATCATCCCGGCTTATATAGCGCCGCCGGCGGTTTGCGTTTCCCGCCACATCCAGCACATCCGCACGCCCATCATCCATTGGGCACGGCATATACCACCGCCGAGGACGTTGTCCTTGCATCAGCTGTTGCACATCAGTTGCATCCGGCAATGCGACCACTTCGTGCTTTACAGCCCGAGGACGATGGTGTCGTTGATGATCCCAAAGTTACACTCGAAGGCAAAGATCTATGGGAGAAATTTCATAAACTCGGCACTGAAATGGTCATCACCAAAAGCGGCAGGTAAGCAGCTATACAAATATAATATTCTCCTAATTTTATCACTGATCTTGTCCCTGAAAGTGTCCCTGCTCCACTTGTAAACTGTAAGTTGTCCCCCTTGTAAACTTAGTGCAAAAGTTTTACTACAGAAATTTCGTATTATCGGAAATATAAAAATTTTAATTTTGAAAGAATTCTGATTGTTTATGAAGTGTATCCTTTACCTCCAAATGTTGCACATATGTATTTTCAACGCTGCAGCTTTAAATTTACAAAATTAATTCAAATTTTATTTTGCTTAGGAAAATTTATTTACCCAAAGTTTCTTGTCATCTTAAATCCGGGAATACTTTTAAAATATATTTTTTAAATTTATTTCTAGGCAGATAATATTCTCATTGAGTTTAAATTCTAAATTTCCTGTGCTTCCACTCTTATTTATCACAGCGAAAAAAGAAAAATCCTTGGAATATAATTTTCTAGAATTTTTATTAATTCATTTTCTTATGCAATAAATAATTTTTTTTGAGAAATTTTAAAATATTTTTCTCTAGCTAAAAATCAATTTTCTTTGCATTAAATTTATTTTAAAAATTTTCAAAGTTAATTCCAATTTTTTTTTTTTTTTTTGTAAATTTTCTTTGAAATTTGCCTGAGAAAATTTTTATGCTATTTTATACCAATAAAAATATCTCTAGAAAATTTCTTTAAATAGAAAAGAAAATATTTTGTGTTTCTACTTAAATTTGACAACTTTCAAGTATCTAGAATAGCTTCAAAATAAAATCAATTTCAATATGAAAATCAATATCCAAAATTTCTTTTTTTTTCAATTTTAAGTAAAAATTTGTTAAAATACTCAAGATTCTGCTGAGCTTTGAAAATATTCTGAAAAGCTTGACATGTAAAATAAAAGCAAATTTAAATACAAAAAAAAAATATTTAGAAAATTACTTAAAATATTTATCAAATATTATTTCAAGAATATGCAAGAACATCCTTGAAATATTTTTTAAAATTTTCAAAGTTATTTTTACTATACTTGGGAAAAAATCTAATGAAAAAAATTCGTATAATATTTTTTCTCCACTCAAAATGAAATTTTTTATAATTTTTCAAAAACATTCAGAAACATTCTCAACTGTTTGTTAAATTAGTATTTGGAAAATTTTTTAAAATATTTTTTTTTAATAAATATTTTAAAAATTCAAGAATATCCTGAAAATATTTCTTACTATTCTTAAAGTTATTTTTATTAAACTTGGGAAATCTAAACAAAAAATTCGTATAATATTTTTTTCTCGACTCAAAATGAAATTTGTCATAATATTTCAAAATTTTTTTCAAAAACATTGATGAACATTCTCAACTGTTTGTTAAATTAGAATTTGGAAAATTTTTTAAAATAATTTTTTTATAATTATATTTTAAAAATTCAAGAACATCCTGACAAATATTTCTTACGATTCTCAAAGTTATTTTTATTATACTTGGGGAGAAAATCGAATGAAAAAAATTCGTATAATATTTTTTTCACGACTCTCAAAGAAATTTCTTATAATTTTTCAAAAACATTGAAGAACATTCTCAACTGTTTCTTATATTAGAATTTGGAAAATTTCTTTATATATATTTTTTTTATTAAATATTTAAATTCAAAAGCATCCTGACAATATTTCGCACAACTCTCAAAGTAATTTTTATTAAACTTGGGAGAAAATCGAATGAAAAAAAATTGAAATAATATTTTTTCTCGACTCACAATTAAATTTTTCATAAATTTTTCAAAAACATTCAGGAACAATTGTTCAACTGTTTGTTATATTAAAATTTGGAAATTTTTTTAAGTATTTTTTTTTTTATTAAATATGTTAAAAATTCAAGAATATCCTAAAAATATTTCTTACAATTCTCAAAGCTTGTGATTTTTTTTTTTAGCTTGTGGAAAATCTAAAAAAAAAAAAAAATCTGTATAACATTTTTTCTCGACTCTTTAAATCCAAGAACATGCTGAAAATATTTTTTACAATACTCAAATTTTCTTTAATTAAACTAAAGAAAAGCTAAAAAAAATCCGCGTAATATTTTTTCTCGATATTCAAAGAAATTTTTTCATAATTTTTTATATAATTTTTCAAAATTATTCAAGAACATTCTCTGCCTAACAGATTTCCAAATTTTTCTACTGCTTAGCGGAGCTACTTGAAGTTTAATTTAAAGCTGAAAAATCACCAAAAAAAAAAAATATCCTGAAAATATTCTTGGAGTGTTTTTCGTGTTTCGCCTTAAACTTGCGATAATTTAAGACAATTTTTTTCTTCTTTTTTTCTATTAACATTCACTCTTGGGGCCATTAAGTCTAATCTCTGCTAGTTTCAAATGCCTGATCATCATACAATCTCTCATTCCCTGGATATATGTATATATATGTATCCTGCCTATATTTGCCTTAATATAAGGAAACGTTCCTGCGAAGGTCAAAAGCAAGCAAAAATGAGCTTGAACAGCAAGTGTCTGTATTCTGTCTCTGTCTCTGTGTGTGTGTGTGTGTGTGTGTGTGTGTGTGTGTGTGTAAGGCGTGAGAGTTGCAGTGAGCTACTTAAGCACGTGTAACGTCTCAAGCAGCATGTGGCATATAGCTAAGAGAATGAGGCAAGTTGAGTATAACAAGCATGATTCTGCCACAGATGATGATGGGGAAGGCCAACGAAATTTTCTATGGTAAAAGAAAAGTAGGTGAAAAACGCATTTTACAATCGTTATAATCATGTTCCATTCACTAAGAACACTCACAGAGTGTGAAAGAGAGAGAGAGAATGTGAGAGAGAGAGAGAGATTGATAAGTAGTCAAGGCGTGTCATCATTATCATCATCATCATCCTCTCCAGACATCGGAGGTCGACGTTGACATTCAAGTTGCGTTCGCGCGTGAAAATGCGTTTTAAGCTTCACACCTACTTCAAGTAGATGTGGAAGCATTCAAAGTCACTCTATGAATGACTCAATGAATATATGAGTGTGTATGTGTATGTGTATGTGTATGTGAATGAGTGCATGTTGAAGAGTGAATCTATATATGAATGACTCATTCTTTATGAATAGTGAATAGTTTGATAAAATATTAAAACAAGCAATAAATGTGAATGAATATCGAATATGAATATGAATATGAATATGAATATCGAATATGAATATGAATATGAATATGAATATGAATATGAATATGAATATGAATACGAATATGAATATGAATATGAATATGAATATGAATATGAATATGAATATGAATATGAATATGAATATGAATATGAATATGAATATGAATATGAATATGAATATGAATATGAATATCGAATATGAATATGAATATCGTACATGAATATGAATATGAATATGAATATGAATATGAATATGAATATGAATATGAATATCGAATATGAATATGAATATGAATATGAATATGAGTATGAGTATGAGTATGAGTATGAGTATGAATATGAATATCGAATATCGAATATGAATATCGAATATCGAATATGAATATGAATATCGATTATGAATATGAATATCGAATATCGAATATCGAATATGAATATCGAATATGAATATTCACATAAAAACAATTTGCATTTTGTATTTTTCTATTAGTTGAATAAAATAAAATTTTGAATAATTTTTTTCATATTTTATTCACATTTTATTCATAATTTATTCACATTTTATTCACTTGTTATTTGACATTTTTTTTCCACTACACTCTTCAGCTGCTAAAGTAGCATCTAGTGTTGCTGCTAAGCATTGTTTTCATGTGTGAATAATTATGAATAATTGTGAATAATTGTGAATAATTGCATATTATTCATGAATAAATGCATTTTATTCATTTATAGCAGTCAATCAATAAAAACACAAATTTGCTTATTAAATATTAAAATTGCAAAATGAATATGTTGAATATATTCACTTGTTATTCATATGTATTCACTTATTCATATATAAATGAATATTTTGCACACTAAACAGACACTTTCAATAACACTCCAAAAAACTATGCTACATTATGCAGTGTGTGTGTGTGTGTGTGTTTAGTAATATAATAAAAAATGAAGCATTATTCATTTACATTATTCAAAAACTATTCACAAGCAGCAGCTGTTAAAATTCATTAAAAAAAAAAGAAAAATGTTTATAAATTTATTTACATTTTACAAGTTTTCTACTAACTTTTTTGCTGGCACTGTGTCTGTGTCTGTGTGTCTGTGTGTGCATATTGGCGCTTGCTGTTCATTAGTTCATTCACTCATTCACTCATTCGTTTATGCACTCAATGATTCATTCATTGCAATTCCAACACAAATTCAATTAGTTTTTGTTTTTGTTTTTCTGCTTTTTCTTTTACATTTTTTCTATTTTGTTTTATTTTTTTTTTCTCTCTCTCTCTCACTCTCTCTTTTGCTCTCTCTCTCTTTCTCTTTCTCTCTCTCTCTGTCTGTGTGTGTGTATTATTTTTATTTTTGCTGTTGTTGCATTTTAAAGCTACAAATTTGTTTGACGCCTCGACGGGCGCTTAAATCCGCCTTCCTCTGGCCCTCAGCCGCCTCCCCCCCTTTGCAACGCCACTGTTCAACTGACTGTGTGGGCGGCGGCGTTGTGCTTGTGGGCGTGTGCAATTGCATTTGACTTTGGCCAACAACAACAACAACAACAACAACAACAGCAACAACGAGCGCAACAAAATGCTAAGCAAATATTTGTAAAATAGTTTTGCGAACGCGTCGAAAAGTTTTTCGAGTGTTGCCCGATTGCGTCTGCAACGCGTCTGGGGCGTAATGCACACAGAGAGAAAGAGTGAGAGAGAGAGAGAGAGATAGACAGACATAGACATAGACATAGACACACACATATATACAGCCACGCCCACATAGCATAGACTAGCCGCCCAACATTGACGCGCTCAAAGCAAGCAGAGGCTGCTGCTGTTGTTGCTGCTGTTGCTGCTGTTGCTGTTGCTGCTGCTGTTGCTGCTGCTGTTGCTGCTGTTGCTTGAACTTTGTTTTTTTTTCTGTTTTGCCAAAAAAAAAAGTTTATTGCAGAATTTTGTGCACTTGCACTTCCGCTCTCTAACTTCTCTCTCTCTCTCTCTTTCACTCTCTCTCTCTCTCTCTCTCTCTGTCTCTCTCTTGCACGCTGTATGTTAATCCTTAAGCTCATTAGACAAGCCGTCGCTCAAGTGTGAAACTAAACCAAGTGGCCATCCATAAACATAACCTCACTCAAAGCAACAACAGCAGCAACAGCAGCAGCAGTTGTGTGGCACTGCCAGTGGCAGGTTCATTCGCCGTGCCACGCCCATAATGAACGCCTAGTTAACAGCTAAATGTGTAAAGCGCGCAAGCAAATGAGTTTAGCATAACACTTGAAGTCTGCGGAGTGTGGCTGCAGGGGCGCAGAGGGGCGCATGGGGGGTCGCAGGCTTAGCAGTCGCACAGAAGCTGAATGCTGTGAAAGTGTTTTGTGCCTCTTCAGCAACATGCAATTGTTTAGCTAACTTTGCATTTTTGCATTTTACTTACAGTTGCTCGCTCGCTCGCTCTCTCACTCTCTCACTGTCTCTTTCACACTTGCACAGACACTTTGCCTCTTGGCATTATACACACACTCTGTGTGTGTGTGTGAAGGCTTGTAGAAAAAAAAAAAGTTTTAAGTACTCGACGTGCAACGTTTCGTTGGGTTTTTGTGCCTCATATGTTAGTTGCACGCCAGCAATTGTTGTTGCTGTTGTTGCTGCTGCTGTTGCTGCTGGCATTGCATGCAAAATGCATTGAGACGTTGAGCTCGCAAAGCGACGACCGAGCAACATTGTTATATGTAGGTGCCACTGGCACTCTCTGCCACGCTGCCACGCTGCCACAGTTGCTGCTTTTTTTTTTTTTGGGCTCCCCTTTGCACAAGTGCGAAAACTACAACAATAACAACAACAACTTTTGCTTATTGTTGCAAGTTGTTTGTTTTGTTTTGTTGCACATCATCATCATCATCATCAACATCATCAACATCATCATCAATGTCAAAATTATTGTTTTCGTTATTGCCGTCGCTCGTCGCTGCTCGCTATGCCACCTACCACACACGCCCCATCTCCCTCGCACACTGCCACGCCCACCTAAACATATGAATATTTGCTTTGTCTTGGCAAAGTTATAATCTTTGAATGTTATAATTGCCGTTGTCTTTCATGTTAAGCTACGCGTCGCATTATTCACAAAAGTGCAAAAAACACTCAAAAAAAACACTCAAAAAAACACTCATAAATCATATATTAATGCGTTTAACGTAAAGTGTGAATAATAATTTGTCTTCAACATAAAAATTATTTACAACTTATTCAAAAAAAAAAACTTTGAATACAATGAGTGTATTCATAATGTATTCATGAGTGTATTCATAATTTTTTGTGTGCATAACAATTTTTTTTTTGTTACATTTTGTTATTGCAAAATCAATTACTTATGTGTGTGTGTGTGTGTGTGTGTGTGTGTATATAAAGTGAATGAATTATGAATACACTCATTTTGTATTCACTTAGACAAGCATTAAAAACTTTTAACATCAATTATTTACATGTTTTTTATATGAATACACATAACAATATCATACAATTTCTTTGAATACAATGAGTGTATTCATAAAGTATTCATGAGTGTACTCATAATGTATTCATGAGTGTATTCATAATGTATTCATGAGTGTATTCATAATGTATTCATGACTGTATTCATAATGTATTCATGAGTGTATTCATAATGTATTCATGAGTGTATTCATAATTTTTTGTGTGCATAACAAAAATTATTAGTTAGAGTTTTATTTATAAAAGCGCAATTATACGTATGTATAAAGTGAATGACTAGTGAATACACTCATTTGTTATTCACTTATTCATATATGAAAAAAAAAACATTAAAAATAATTGTCATAAAATTTCTTATTCATATAATCAAGTATTCATTAAGCACTCATATGTTTTATATATGTATTCACTTGTGTATTCACTTGCCGCATTCATTCATTTATTCATTCATTCATTCATTTATGTCGCATCTGTGTTTAAACTTGGGGAAATATTGAAGTTATACATGTGAATATAGCGCAGCATATATGAATTTTATATGAATATTCATAGTGTGAATATACATACATTCACAGACACTCAAACACTCAGATACTCAGCTACTCAGACATTTGTAAACTTTAGTTAATTGTCAGATTGAATCTTTTTTGATTTAATATGCTATGGTTTTTACTATTGAAACATTCCCTAGAGAATTGGATGATGTTGATGGCGACGCTGAGGTGTGTAACGCTTCATTGAGCATCCTCTGGTCTATGTATGCTCTCGGATATTTATGCTCTCTAGTTCTGTCTATAACTCTTTGTAGATCTCGCTCTCTCTCTCTCTGTCTCTGTCTCTCTCTCTGTCTCTGTCTCTCTCTCTCTCTCTCTCTGAGTCTTGCTCACTCTTTTTATAGCTATTTGTAAGTCAAAACCAATCAGAAGTCGACACCAAATAATAAAAAAAAAACACTCGCAGGGAGACGGAGACCTTGTCGCCAATCTATGTATATATAGTATATATATATATATATACAGATATAGACAGTGCTGCTGCTGCTGTTGCTGATTCAATTAGCGCAACGCATTTGAATCTCGTTATTCGTATAACGATTCGTCGTTTGGTTGCCAATGTTCCTGTCCCTGTGCCTGTCCCTGTGCCTGTCCCTGTGCCTGTCCCTGTGCCTGTGCCTGTCCCTGTACAAATCGGGCGACAAAATGTCGCTGGCAATTAAATCGCCAAAGCGAATTGCGTGAAATGTTGTCATTTCCACAGTTGTTGTTGTTGTTGTTGTTCTTGTTGTTGTCTGTGACTTATCAATTAATTGAAATTGCTGCCTAAGCGCAAATAAATAAAGCAACTTCTCCGCGACTCTGGGCGACGATACTGTGCGACTCTCTCGACAATTTGACTCGCGCCGCTTCGCTAAACACACTTGACGACACTTTGGCGCGTGAAAGTGCAAAATAACGCAACCAATAAAATTGCTAAACAAAAAAAAAACACGCAAAATGCACGACCAAAAGTTACCCTGCAAAAATTGGGGGAAAAAAAAAATTAAATTTCATGAAAAAAAATTTGTGCTAAAATTTAATAAATTTAATAAAAAAAAAAATAAATAAAATTTCATGAAAAAAAATTTGTGCTAAAATTTAATAAATTTTTTCCGATTTTTTTTTTTTTTTTGACTTACAAAGTCTTTTATACCTCAGCTCTAAAATTTTACAGGGTATTTAACAGCTAGTCGCTGGCAAAAATCAACAAAATTTAATTTCATGATTTTTTTTCCTGTTGTTGTTTGCTTTGATTTCGCATCTTTTGATGCTAATTGCAAATGCCAAAAAAACACAGTGAGAGGGGGAGTGAGAGAGAGAGAGAGAGAGAGAGAGAGTGAGAGAGAGAGAGAGACAGCGACTAGCTTAACTAGCAGTTTGCTTATACAAAAACTGTGACCCGAACTGTACTTTTAATTGATGCCAGATTTTTCGTCTTTCTATCTCTTTCTCATTCACTCCTTAACTCTGTCTCATATCTTGCACTCCCACTCCCACTCCCTCACACTCTCTCACTGTGTATTTCGTGCGTTAATGTGTTAAAGGGACGCACCAAAAGACAACGCTCCGACAAATGTTTAATGACACGACCCCAAAAAAAAAAAAAAAACCCTAAACTCACCTTCGACCGCCTACAGGGACTATGGAGCTGGGGGGGGGGGAGGCTATGGTAGGTCAACCCTGTGAGCAACCGCCTGTCAAAGTTCACTTGTTTAATTTTCATAAATAAAAATAGTCCTGCTGTAGTTTTCCTTCCCTCTCCAACAGTTCATAGTTTAGCTCCGCAGCAGGTATCCCTTCTTGCCAGAGAGAGAGAGAGATTCCTGTATAACTTTTGCTTTTGGGTAAATATTCAGCTGACGTTTTGGGGCAATCAAAGTGCATTGGCACGCCTATAACTCCTGCCCCTGCCGCCGCCGCCGACCATGCCTAAGGCTCAATTAAATGGGCGTAACGCGTTTTCTGTTTCTATCAAGTTTCTAGTTTTTTTTTTCTGTTTTTTCTATTTTTTTTTTTTTTAACTTTGTAGTTTTCAGCATTTCTTTCAAAAGTCATTAGAGGCAGGGTGGGGGAGGGGGTTCTGTGTGTGGTTTAAGGCGTAGGGTGGGGGAGGGAGGTGTGGGGGGGTGGTGTCACAGGTGCTGTAGTTTTATACTATTAAATGTTGTTACATTTAGCGCATAGCGCAACCCTCTTGGAAGTTTCCAGGCATTGCTGCAGGTTTGCAGGGAAAAGCATTTTTCATAATTGCGTTGAAAATTGTTATACGAAAGAATGTTGAACGTAAGTTTCTGCTTCTTCTTCTTCTTCTTGTTGTTGTTGTTGTTCCTATGCGGCGTGCGAAGGTGGATATTATCGATGTGCTAAGTTGACAAATGCGTGTTTTGCCAAAGAGTCCTGGCAAAGAACAAAAAAAAAAAGTGTCCCCAAGCAGGCAGCAGGATACCCGCCTCCCCATAGAAACTTGTTGTTATAGGGTTTTTTTTTCTTCCTCTTCTTCTTTTTCTCCAATTTTAACACAAATTGCACGTAATTTGAGCGACAGTCAGAAAAAGTCCTTAGACTTATTATTTCTCTACTGGCATTTTGCTTTCTGCTTCTTCATCATCATTTTGTGGTATAAAAAATGCATAGTGCAACAACGTATAATTGGCAGGCGCGCGTTGCAAGGATTTGTGTGTCCCCCCCTCTGACTGTGTGTGTGTGTAAAGAGTAATATGCGATAATCTATTGCAAATGCAACGGCATGTGGCATATGACAGATGTGGCATGTGTCGTCCTCGTCCATCGTCGTCATCATCGTCATCATCGTCATTGTCGTCTTTCTAAAATTTGTACAATTTACTGTATAATTTGCCGGGTAAAAATTCTTTTACAAATTTCTTTGTAATCAATTGACATTTTTTTTTTTTTTATTTATTTATTATTTATCTAGCCACGCCCACATTTTGCCTACATTCTCCTTTTTTTTTTCTTTTGTTACTTAATTGAGTTATGAAATTTTTTTCTTTGCAAGTTTTTAAATTTTTTTAGTTCTAGGAAAAAAAGATTAAAGGATTTTTTTTATGCTGATAAATATTGATAAATAAATATTGATAAATATTCAATTAATTTAATCGATAGTTAAGGCGATAGTTATATATAGTTTATTGATATGATAGTTTTGTACGATAGTTTGTACGATATTTAGCACGATTATTTTTATGAAATGTTATTTAATCTGCGTAACTTTTATTTAGTCGAAAAGTTTCATTAAATTTTTTATATTTATTTTAAAATTTTTTATTATTTAGTTTTTATTTTATTTTTTTGTATTTTTTTATAATTTTTGTTTTATTTTTATAGTTTTTAATTATTATTTCTTATTTATTTTTATTATTTATTTTATAGTTTTCTTTTATTTTATTTTTATTTTATTATTATTTATTTTTTTATTTATTTTGTTGTTTATTTTTCTATTTTTATTTTATATTTTTATTTTTTATTTATTAATTTTTAATTTAATTTCATTTTTTTTTTAATTTAATTTTTTTTCATTTTTATTTTTGTTTTTTATAATTATTATAATTTTTTTTTATTATTTCTTTTTATTTTTATGTTATTTTTATTAATTTTTTTATTTTATTTTTATATTTTATTCTTTTTATTTATTTTGTTGTTTATTTTTCTATTTTTATTTTATGTTTTTATTTATTTATTTTAAAATAAATTTAATTTATTTTTCATTTTTATTTTTTTTTGTTATAATTATTATTATTTTTATTAATATTTCTTTTTATTTTTTATTTTATTTATTTTATTTATTTTATTTTTTTTTTATTTTATTTTTTATTTTATTTTCCTATTATTATTTTATGTTTTTATTTATTTATTTTTTATTTAATTTATTTTTATTTTTAATTTTTAATTTTTATTTATTTTTTTTTTATAATTATTATTATTTTTATTAATATTTCTTTTTTATTTTTATTTATTTTTCTATTTTTATTTTTTTTATATATTTATTTTTATGTTTATTTATTTATGTTTAATTTAATTTTTTTTTTTATTTTTTTTTATGTTATTTTTCTATTTTTATTTTATTTTATATTTTTATTTATTTTTATTTTATTTATTTATTTATGTTTAATTAAATTTTATTTTTTATTTATTTTTATTTTTCATTTTTATTTATTTATTTTATTATTTTTTATTATTATTATTATTTTTTTTTTGTTTTTTTTTTATTTCTTTTTTATTTAATTGTTTTTTTTTTTTTTTTGTCAACTTGATAGTTTATGCGATAGTTAAGAGGCAGCTGTTGCTTACGAGGTAAAAATTCTATAATATTTTATAGTTCTCGATAGTTTTTAAGCTCGCTCTTGCTCCTTCCTCACTCTCTCTCTCTCTCTCTCTCTCTATTGCTCTGTCTCTTGCTCAATAGTACTTGGGATAGTTTCTTCACTACTATCGAAACTTCCCATTCTCCCTTTCTCTTCCTCTTTCTCACTCTTCTTTTCTCCCTTTCTCTCTCTCACTCTTCTTTTCTCTCTTTCTCTCTCTTTCTCTTTCTCTCTCTGCATCTCTCTTTCAACCTTGACAAACGACATTTCAGATTATTAACTTGCCTCAACTGTCACTCAGCTCAGTTGTACGACGCGTACGCGTTGAACTATAAATGAATATGAAAATGAGAATAAGTGAATAATATGTGAATAAAATGTGAATAAAATGTCAATATACAAGAAGTTTGCGCTTCTCTGCAAAATGTTGCATGTTGAACGTTTTTTTTTCTATTTTTTATGATTTATACTAAAAACTTAGTATGAGTGCAAATCAAAGGCGCCGTCGACTGTGTTGCAATGTTGCACTGTTGCACTGTTGCAGTGTTGCATGCGCTTCAAGCAAAAGCTCGTTTCGTATGCAGAGAAGCGCGTCTCTCATGTGGCAGTTGCATGGCCATATAAATGTTTGCTTGCAGCTATTTTGTTGCAGCTCTTTAACTTTGTGGTTGGTCTCCCAGCTAGCCGCCTGTCAAATCAAGCTACAAATAAAATGCGCGCACCACCCAAAACTTGAAACAACAAACGGAATTCAAATTTCAAATTTCACAAAAATTAACATACAAAAAAAAAAAACTATGAAAAAAAAAAATTAAAATAAAATATAATAAAAATAAAAAATACAAATAAAAAAAAACAAAGAGAGAAGAATTATTTGTTTAACGCGCGCTTGCTGTTAATTTAAATTGTATTTGCGCCCACTTAAAATTAAATGAAAATTAATTTAAAATCATAAAACTTGGCAGCGCCGGGGCTAATTAACAGCCCGCTTCCGCCGACGACGACGCTTACGCCTACGCTGGCAGCGGAAGTTAAAGCTTGGCTTAATGGCCACCAAATTTGGTCATCAAGCGAAACCGAAAACAAACAAAAAAAAAAAAAAAAACTGAGACATACACCAAGACTTACTTATGTGTGAGCGAGAGAGATAGAAAGAGTAAAAAAAAAAAAAAAAATTATTTTTATTTTTTTTTTTGTATTTTTTTTTTTAACGGCCAACTGTCTCTGAAATTGGTAACAAAACGCCGCTAAGTGGCTAACTAATCGAGAATTCCGCTGTTTACACGCTCCGCTTGCCTAATGAGTCTACACTGAGCATTACTACTTCCATAATCTACCATCCACCATCGCCCCCCTCCTCCTATCCTCCAATTCTCTATACTAGAGTCTTCTCCACTCCCAATTTTAACCCTGAATATTTTTTTGACTTATCGCGCTTGCTTTTGCCCGTCAACTCATCAAATCGTTTTTGATAAGCATGAGAAATGCGTAATAAATTTTTTTTGTATGCGTTTTTTTCGGGAACCTTTCAAAGGCAGTAAAAAAAAATTATACAAAATTATAACTGCAATTCCGTAAATAATAAAAAAAAGGTTAACCTAGCAGGCAAAGAAACTGTTACAACTGTTTCAATTTCAATTAATTGAGAAGCGGAAAGAAACCACAATATAAGGAGAAAACGTTTACTGGAATAATAATTAATCAAAAAAAAAAAAAAAAAATAGAAGTATAAATTTTATTAGGAAATTTTAATTATTTTATTCGCTTTTAGCTGCAGAAATTGTTAAAAAAAATTCTCATAAATAATTTGTGAAAAAGGCGAAAACATTTACTGTAAAGATTTCTTATTAAAATTGAGGAAAATCAAAGGGAATTACTTTCGGAAATTCTATTTTTTTTTTTTTGCTTTATCTTAAGAAATTGTTGAGAAATCTATTTAAAATAATAATATGAAAAAAATACAAAAACGTTTAATGGAAAATTTGTAATTTCCAAAATTTTTTCATAATAATTTTCAAACCAAAAAAAAAAAAAAATAAAAATAAAAAAAAATAGAAAACTCTTGAAAAATTTCAAAAGTCATTTTAAAATTTATTTTAAATAATAATTTGAAAAAAAAACCCGTTTAATGGAAGAAATAATATTTGGAAAATTGAACATTTTGGATATCCGAAATTTTTTCATAATAATTTGGACAAAAAAAAAAAAATAAATAAAATTGAAATCTCTTTGAAAATTCCCAAAAATATTTTCAAGTTAATTTTGCTTAGAAATCTTTTAAAAAAAAATCTGTAAACTTTATTCTAACAATTACGTACGCTAGATGGCGCTTTAAATTAGCAAGCAATAAGAAAACTGTACAATGGCAACAACAACAACAACAATTCGTAACTAAAAACCAATAGAAAAAAAAAAAAACAAAAAAAGCAGCAAAAAAGCAAAGTAAAAAAGGAATCAAACGCGAACTAGTCAAAACTTTCGTTTTCATCAAAAAAAAAACAAAGCTAAAAAAGAAGATGAGTAGAAGAAGAAGAAGAAGAAGTAGAAGCAGACGAAATGGCAATGAGAAAGGGAAGAAGGAACAAGAATTGAATATTAAACGCATATTGTATAAATTTTTTTTTTTATTTTTTTTATTATTTTTTTTTTAAGTATGCATGAAATGCATAAAGCAAAGATGGCAAAAAAAAAAAATATAATAAAAACTAAATAAAAAAAAAACGAATGAAAATATGACAACGACAAACAATGATGATGATTATGATGATAATATGTTGTATATATATATATATATGTACGATCATAATGATCTCGATGACGGCCAAAACGCGTTGCTTTATAATGAAGAACATGAGTTCGATTCGCCAGAACCAGAACTAAAACCAAAACCAAAACCAAAACCAGGGCCACAGATAGCCGCCAGAGCGCTCAAGCTCAAGCTCGAGCACAGAACCAAACGAAGATGAAGACGAAGGCAACGAAACCCAAAAAAAACAAAAAAAAAAATACTGAAAAAAAAGCCAGCCAAAAAGGAAGAATGGAGCAACAGCAACAACAACAACGACAACGACGACGAGGAAAAAAAAAGCTGCGACGTTGAAGACGGCGTCTTTTTGGCGCCAGAAAAATAACGACAATGCCTGATGAATGCGTGAAGGAGCACGAGAAGCAGAAGATGCAAAAAAAGAAGCATCAGCAGCAGCAGCAGCTGGAGCAGGCAGAGGCAGCAGAAGGTCGTGCTTTAACAACTGACTGATGGGGCAATGAATGGAGCAGAGCAAGAGAGAGAGAGGGAGTGAGGGGGATCGCACTTTGTATATGGGAGGGTGGGCGCGCAAAACAGTAGAAAGAACAATGCAAACGCTGCTGCTTCTGCTGTCGCTGTCGCTGTAAGAAAGCTTTTGTATGAAAGAGCAGGCAGGCATCGCTCTCTTTGTGTGTGTGTGAACAGCAGAGAAAGTGATCGAAGAGCAGCGCATGAAGCGAAACGTCCACAGGCAAAACAAGCAAAGGCAAAGGCTGAAGCAGAGGCAGAGGCAGAGATACAGGGTAAGCAGGCAGAGATAGCAACAGAGGCTGTGCAGGCAGCGCAGCGCAGCGAGAAGCCAAGGCTGAGGCAGAGGCAGAGGCAGAGAAAGAGAGAGAAGCGCAGTTAAAAGAAATGTCAAAAACAATGAGAACGGTCCAATGAATTTGACAAACATTTCCTAGATGTGCGCTGGCAGATCAAAGAAGGCGACGACAACGACGAAGACGATGACGACGACGACGGAGACGGACGAACGAGCGAGCGAACGACGATGACGACGGCGCTGAAGAACAGCGAACGCGGCGCAGAAAACACGGCGACAATTTGCAGACAGACAACGACGCTTGAATCTCAACACTTGCTTGCTCTCGCTATCTCATTCTCACTCACACATTGAAATTAGTCAAATTAGCATAGTCAACAGTATGAAAAGCTGTTGTTGATCCTGCTCTCTGCTCTCATCTGCCTGTGCTATATCTTCTATCTCGCTCACACACACACACATACATATATAAAGCTTATCGTCTGTTTTGTCTCGTGGCATATTCACGCGTTGAGCGCAAACTTGGCTTGGCTTTTAGCATTAGTTTACACTTGATTAGAACGCTAATTGGCTCAAGCAGCAAAGAGTGTGAGGAGTGAGTGAGTGTGACAGAGAGAGAGACAAAGGATTTTGCGAACTTCAAATTTTTTTTTGGTCGTTATTGTTGTTGTTATATTCATTGAGCTGCGCAATTTTCGCAGAAAATTTTCGCAACGACAGATGTGTGTCAGAATTTTTACAAAAAAAATAAATATTAAAAATATATAAAAAAAATTTAATAACAAATATAAAGTTGATCAGCTGCTGCGCAGCTTTACTTTTCATGCTTTACTCTGTTCATCACATAACACTCACACACACACAGAGAGAGAGAGAGAGAGCGAGCAAAGCTTTCAATCAGAAAAAAAAAGAAGATTCTGTTTCTCTCAACACTTTTTGCACTCTTTTTGCTCAGCATTGAAACATTGAAAAAGTCAAACATACACAGACACACACACACACACATACAAATGTATATTTAATATTATCTTGTGCGCTCACTCGCACCTATGCATAAAGATGCGATGCTTGGGCATCCAAAACGACGTCGTCGTCGTCGTTGTCGTTGTCGTCGACGTCAGCGTCAACGTTTTGTGGCTGTTGTTTTACGAAAACGCTTTATGAATTTTAAGTGGCGAAAAAAATAAAAACAAGAAAAAAAATTTTGACGAGCTGCTGCTGCTGCTGTTGCTGTTGCTTTGGTTTTATTTTGTTTTTATTATCGCTTATGAATGTGTTTGCGTGTGCTTGTGTGTGTGCTTGTGTGTGTGTAGCTAGTTATTTAATATTTTTCTGGATCCATGAAGTGAAGTTAAATATTATACAAATTGTATGAAGCATTTGGTGCGTTTTAACTGCGCTGCGTGTTTTGATTGCTTGATGCGATCAGTAAGCAGTAAGCAGCGACGTCAGCAGCATTGCAGCAGCAGCATTTTTGTTGTATTATTTTATTATGTTTTTTTTTTTTTTTTGTTCTTCATGATTTTTGTATTTTGGTAACAAGAAAATTTATGTCGCCACTTGAAATTTATTAATAAAATTGAAATTATTTTATTTCTATTTTTTTGTTTGTTTGTTTTGTTTGTTTAATTTTTTCTGGGAAATAAAAATGTAATTTATGTCGCACCTTTAGCAACAAATGTTCAAGAAATACAAATTAACACGAAGGCATTAAAAATTAAAAGAAATTACAATAAGCAACAAGAAGTAGAAAAAGCAGAGAAAATAAAAATAAAAGCAATTACACACGCACGCTGGCAGCAGAGAGTAAAAGCAACGCAACGCAGCCCAGCGTTCAGCCTCTGTAACAGCGCACAGTGTGTGAGAGCGTGCAGTGTATTAGCATTGAGTGCAAAAATGTTAAATCGTAAGCCAAGCCTAAGCCACTGTGCACACTGTCGCAGTCAGAGTCGCAGTCAGAATCGCAGTCATCGTCACAGTCAATCGCGAGCCTATTACTTAAATTTCCCATTCCAGCGCTCCCTCCCAACCCCACGCCACTGACAAGTAGTTCGGCATTTTTTGCTCGTGTGCCATTGCTTCTTCTCGTTCATTGCATTCGGCTGCAGTGCTGCTGCTGCGTCGACTACTGTTGCTCTGCTCTGCACTGCTGCTGCTGCTGCTGCTGCTGCTGTAGGTGTCAATGACGTGCGCTATCAGTTTTCATTCATGCCTTTGCTTTACCTTTTGGCTTTAGACTGCAAACTACTTTTGCTTCGCATACAATAATAACAAGTACAGAGCGTCGCTGCTGCTGCTGCTTGCGTTGCTTTTGCTTCTGCATTTTAGTTACGGTTATTTTTTTGCTGCTGCTGTCTGCTTCTTCATATGTTACGTTCTGTTCTGTTTAACTTTTTCTTTGTTTTTGCATGCGTTTTTACTGCTGCTGCTGTTGCTGTCGGCTCTCAGTTGCGCTTACGCTCTCTCGCGCTTGCACTTCTTGCGCTCTTACAAAGTATATGCATGCATGTGTGTGTGTGTGTGTGTGTGTGCAGTCAATTAACAGCAAACAAAAGAAACTGCATGTGTATGTGTTTTATTTTTATTTTATTTTTTTTTGTGGGTGGCTTTGGCAGCAGCAGCAGCTAGCGTCAGCAGCATTAAAAGTTTGCAAAATATTTTTATTTTTTGTTTTCTGTTGTTGTTTGTCTGCAGCGTGTTAATTGAGTGTGAAGTTGAGCCTTTTGTTGTTGTTGTTGTTGTTATTGTTGTTGATTTTAATTGTTGAGCAACAAAGGCGCGAAATATGTTTTAGCTGCTGCTGCTGCTGCTGCTGCTGTGACCAATCTGGCTTTTTAATTAAGCGCCCAAAAGCTCAACAACAACAACAACAACAATGACAATGACAACAATAAATACAGTTTGGCTTGCGTGCAAGCGACGCTACTCAGCAAGTGTTGATTTCATTAATGCAATTGCAGCAGCAGTAGCAGCAGCAGCAGCAGCAGCAGCAGAGGCAGCCTCAGCAGCAGCAGTAGCAGCAGCAGTTCTCTCTTTCTCTCTCTGTCGCTCACTTTGCCAGCTATTAGCTGTTGCATTTGTTGTGATCGTGTGTTGACTGCATTTAATTGTCTTTCTTGTTGTTGTTGTTGTTGTTGTTGTTGTTGCTGCTGTCGTCCCGTTGCCGCCGCCTCGTACGTTGTCACTTTGAGTTAACAACTCGATTACACGCTGCGACTGCGCTGCCGCCGGCCATGTGCAATTTTTTTTTTTTGCTTCTTCCTTCTCTTCGTTTTTTTTTTCTCTTTATTTTGAATTATTAATGAATCTCAGCTATACGGCGGCCTAGGCGCAATAACAACAACAAAAGCAGCAACAGCAACAGCAGCAGCAGCAGCAGCAGCAGCAGTGGCAGTGGCGACCGTGTTAATAAAAAACAATTAATATAAAGTGTATGTTTAGTGTTGACAGTGTTGCTGCTGCCGTTGTTGTTGTTGTTGTTGTTATTGTTGTTGCTGTTGCTGCTGTTGCACTCGTTGATTATTTGTACCATTAACGCGTTGAGAACTCGTTATTTACTGTCTCTTTGTCTTGTCTGTCTCTTTAGCTGCTTATCTCTCTCTCTCTCTCACTCTCACTCTCTCACACTTGCTGTCTCTGTCGTTGAGCACCTTTCGTCGTGTGTAATTACTTTTAGTTGGCCATAATTTGTCAATTGCTATTTTGTTGTAGCTGCCACTGGCACTGTGCAGCGGCCAAAGAGTAAAACAACAACAACAGCAGCAACAACTGCAACAACAGCAACAACTGCAATTCTCGTCAATGCCAAAGCAACAATTGCAGCGGAAGTGCAAGTGCACAATCAACAGCATCACAGACAGACAGACGAGACAGACAGCGCAACGAGACAGACAGACAGACAGACGAGCTGAACGAACGCTTTGCAATCTCTGAATATCGATTGTTCTCAAATTAAATATTCGTATATCAAGATCTTATATATTTTTTTTTTGTGAGTTTCTCCCACTTCCTTTATATTTTTATTGCCACTCGTTATTTGCAGTCGAGACTCGTTACTTTTTTTTTTTAATAATCGTTTGTCGCTTTGCAAAGGTTTCTTTTTTTTTTTACACAAATTGCTTTGTCATTATGTGAGACACACTGTGAACGAGTGTTAATTGAGTTTTTTTGTTGTTTTTTTTTTATCGATTTGCTCGTTAAAACGCCTCACTCGTTACTTTATATGATGTGATAATTGCTGGTTTTTAGCTTCGTTTACGGATTTGAAATCAATTTTTAGCTGTTTACTCTTTACCTGGCACCAGTTACTCGTTACTCGTCTGTCGTTCCTCGTCATTCGTTACTCGTTACTCGTCACTTACTATTCGTTGCTAGTTTGCTTCTAGTCTTTATTATGTAGTTACTATTATTAGCTACCTATTACTTGTTACTCGCTACTCGTTACTCGCTACTCGTCACTCGTTACTATTCGTTAACTAAAGTCTGCCTAAATTCCTTCTTATACACTTGCTATTACTAGCAATTCGTAGCTTTACTCTACGCAGTATGCTACTCGCCACACTTTACTCGCTACTCGTCGCAAGTTACTCGTTACTCGCTACTTTATTCATTATATACATTTATTTAACTTTTACTTTCAAATTAGCTTAGCAAACATCACTTGCCTTTACCTTCTCGTCACTCGCCACTTGTCACTCGTCGCAAATTGCGCTTGCTAATTAAGAAAAAAGCGAACAATGGCAACAGTGCAAGTGCAGGAAATTAGCATAATAAGCGACAAAATAAAATTAATTAATTGTCTAAGCTGCCACTTCGTACTACGTCTCTTCTCCTCTCTCTCTCTCTCTTTCACTCTCTCTCTCTCTCTCCCACTCTCTCTCTCGCCCACTCTCTCTCTCTCTCCCACTCTCTCTCTCTTTCACAGTCTCATTTTGAAGCTGCTTAGATTTTTGCGGCGCCTAAAAAAGAAGAATAAAAAGTCTCGCGCTACAAATTTTTGAGCTTTATTTTCTCTTGTCTTTTGCTTTGTGCATTCAGCGTATTGTCCGTCCGTCCATCTGTCTGTCTGTCTGTCTGTCTAGCTGTCCATCGATCTGTCTATCTGCGCTTCTGTCTGTCTGTCTGTCCATTCTTTTGGCTGTTTTTGCGGCATGTCCTGAACGCTTTGTTCCAACGCTTTGTTAGCGTTTTTTTTTTTGTTTTTTTTTCTTCTTTTCTGTTTTTGCTTAAGCTGCTGGTCAGCTGTCTGTCCCTCTCGCTCTCTCTCTCTCTCTCTCTGTGACTATCTCTGTCTGTCTGTCTCTCTGTATCTCTTTTGAGAGCAACCCTCATACCTCATACATGCAGCAAGCAACCCTCGCAGCGAATGTTTGTTTGTTTTTTCTTGATCGTTCAATATAAATGAATGCCCGGAGCGCCAGGTATAAGCCACAAATACAATTCGTTATTCGTTATTCATTTCTTTATGCATTCATATTCACATACACATTCACAATGTTTTCTTCTTGTTGTTGTTGTTGTCTTCTTGTTACCTTTTTTTTTCCTACATCTTCTTCTTGCGCTTTTGTTTCCTTTCAAACGATGCATCAGTGCAGAACTCCCTGAATTTCTTTTTACTTGATGTTACGTGCTACTCCAAAGTAATCCTGATATCTAGAATTTATGTTTATATGCCATTGGGCAATTCTCAAGCCAGCCTAGAGTTTATAAAAAATTTGGAGAGTGAACTTTTGATAAATCCCATTTCTGATTAACAAGTTCTTTCAGCTGCTGTTGCTGCTGTTGCCAATTTCAAGCAGGAAAAGAAGCTTACAATCTTTTTTTTTTTTTTTTTGAGTTCAGCCTGTCGATCAACGCGATTAACACGTTGTCTACTCTTGCTCTCTCTTTCTTTCACTCTGTCTGTCTGTCTGTCTGTGCTCCGGGTACGTGCTGTGTCTGATGAAAAGTAAACATACCACAAATTGGACAGTGGAACACATGTTTGGCGCGTTAAATGCTCGAGCGTGTTATTTATAACGTTTTTTTTTTTTTTTCTCTCTCTGTTTTAACCAGGCCAACAGCAACAGCGGGTCTTTTTCTGCTGCTGTTGCTGCTGCTGGTAATGCTGCTGGTAGTTGTCGATTGTATAGAGGCTGAAGCTGAGACCGTTGGCACAGACACCTTCCCATGGCACACAGAAAGTGTTCAAGCTACAAGTTGCTGTTGTTGCTGTTGCTCTTTGGCTCTTTGCTCAGTTGTTAAGACGCGTGTTGTTGTTATTGTTGTTGTTGGTCAACACCTTTTGTAGACTTTTAGCTTTGGGCAAGAAAGTCACAAGGCAGCAGCAGCAGCAAAACGGCAGCAGTTGTAAGTTCTTGCTGCTTGCCTTGCATTGCGGTTGCAAGCACAATAAAAATATGCGTGTAGTCTGTTTTTTTTGTGGAGGGGGGGGGGAAGGGGGGTCAGCCGTGTGTTGGCCATGTTTTCGTCCTTTTAGGCTGCACTTATGACAGACACAAGTCACAAGAGTGAAGTCACAACAAGCGTAGACAAGAAAAAGACAAGACCAGACATGAAAAAGACACAAGAAGACAAGACAAGACAAGACAGGACAAGTCCTTGAACACAACTGACGCCACAACTGATGAAACACGCAATGTTCACACACACACACACACACACACACGCACACGCATAGTGTGTTTGCTTAGTGAAATGCAGGGTATTTTTTTTTTTTTTTTTTTTAATATAATTATGCGAAATTATTTTTTGTTGTTTAATTACAAGACGAAGCTCAGCGCTCGCATTTTCATTTTCATTTTCATTATTATTAATTTTACATTGCGTGGCAAAGTCTAGAATAATATTTCAGAGAGAGAGAGAGAGAGGCAACCCTCACTAACAAGTTTCCTATAGTGTTTCCTTTGCCTGCTGCTGCTGCTGCTGCTTCTTACATTTTGGGCATCCTCAGCTTTAAGTTTTTTTTTGTTTTTTTGCCCACATGAAACAGGTGCTGCACTACACACACACACACACACACATACACATATATAAACACACACAGCATGGCATAAAAACCGATGCTCAGCAAATCTTATGTGGCGACCCTTCGATTTGTTTCTTTTCTTTGTTTTTTTTTTTGGAGGGAAACCTTGTTGTCGCCTTATCAGCAAACTCTGAGGAGTTGCTGCTGCTGCTGCGCACACACACAAATTTCTGCGAATCGTGTTGATTTGATTTATTTAAGCAACAACAACAACTACAAGAACTAAAAGAAGCTTGTTGAGGTAGTGCAGGGCGCAGAGTATAGAATACTCTTTAAACGAGCAAAAGCAATACGCAAAACTTATCGCTGTTCGATCATAAATAAGAATTATGTTTATATATAAAACATAAAAGCTACAAAAAAAAAAAAAAAAACAAAAAACATGCGTTGGTTGAGCCACCCATGAATGGGTCTAAGATATTGCCATGATGTCAGAGAGGGGGGGAGGAGTGTAGGTATAAAGGTGCTGCCATAACAGTGATAGAGGCGTAAAGGCATTGAATGGGGAGTTACACAGCTAAAGGCAGTGACACAATGGTAGACCTACAGGTAGTGTCAGCATGCTAAAGTTAAGGCTAGTGGCAGGAAGGTAAAGGTAGTGCAAGGAAAGGTTCATATGAAGGTGCCAGGTGGCAGGTGCCAGGGCGGTGAGGCTAAAGGCAAATTATGGAGAGGCAAAAGCATTGACGGGAAGGTTGAGTTGAAGGTAGTGTCAGGGACGGTAAAGCTAAAGGTAGTGTCAGGGACGGTAAAGCTAAAGGTAGTGCCAGGGACGGTAGAGCTAAAGCTAGTGCCAGGGACGGTACAGCTAAAGGTAGTGCCAGGGACGGTAGAGCTAAAGCTAGTGCCAGGGACGGTAAAGCTAAAGCTAGTGCCAGGGACGTAGAGCTAAAGCTAGTGCCAGGGAGGTACAGCTAAAGGTAGTGTCAGGGACGGTAAAGCTAAAGGTAGTGCCAGGGACGGTAGAGCTGAAGGTAGTGCCAGGGACGTAGAGCTAAAGCTAGTGCCAGGGAGGTATAGCTAAAGGTAGTGCCAGGGACGTAGAGCTAAAGCTAGTGCCAGGGACGTAGAGCTGAAGGTAGTGCCAGGGACGTAGAGCTAAAGCTAGTGCCAGGGACGGTACAGCTAAAGGTAGTGCCAGGGACGTAGAGTTAAAGGTAGTGTCAGAGACGGTAAAGCTAAAGGTAGTGTGAGAGAGATAGATCTTAAGGAAGTACCAGGAAGGTAAAGCTTGTACCAGAAAGGTAGCGCTAAAAGCAATGTCAGCGGGATAAGGACATTCACTAAGCGTTAGAGTCAAGGGGGGGGGGGGAGAGTCTAAAGTGTACGAATTGTAGAACTTAAGGCGATGACAGAGGCTGTGGCTGTTAGAGTTAAAAGAAGAAAATGAAGAAGAAGTCGAAGATGTAGAAGAAGTCGAAGATGTAGAAGAAGACAATGAAGCGCAACAACAACAACAACAACAACAAGTTGAAGTAAATGAAAAACAAGTCCAAGAAGATTGTTACGCTGTGTGTGGGACCAACATTAGAAATTGTATGTGTTGCATGCGTGTGTCTGTGTCTGTGTGCAACACGAGGCAAGTCGCATTCATAGCCAGTTCCTGGCAAAATGTTAACAACATTTAAGCGCAGCTCGTTTAGAATCTGATTGTCTATCTGCAAAAAAAACTTCTCTCTCTCTTTCTCGCTCTCTCGCTCTCTCGCTCTCTGTCTCTCTCATTCTCTTGCCTTCTACTTTGGCAACAGTTTTGGCTTGATATACCTTGAGCCTCGTTATATGCCTTGCACTACCTTGTTGACTTTGAGGATTTATGAGTGTCTGACGTGTGTGATGACTGTTATTAGTCGCGGCCACGTTCGCATTCGCATTCGCATTCGCCTTCACGTTACTCACTGCCAATACACGTTCTTCTCTCTCTCTCTCTCTCTCTCTCTCTCTCTCTGTCTCTCCTTCTCTTTCTCTGTCTGTTCTTCTTTTGCAATACATTTTAAAAGTTTCAACGGATGTGCGAATGTTTGAAGGTTTTGAAGACTAACTTTGGAGGCTTTGGAGGTTTTTTTTTTTTTTTTTGGTACCCCTCTGAACACACATCAATATAGTTTGTTTTGTAGACGATCGCTTGGTCCGATCAGCAGGCAGAACAGCTTGCAGCTTGCAACATTCTTCAGCTACAGAGCTACACATCCTTTCATCGGAGGCCTTGTTTTTAGTTATCTTTCTTGCACTAAGCAAACAGAACGCGCGCTAATGTTGCATGCCCCATAATTTAGACATTAAATTGTGGGCGCCTTTTAAACAATTTTAATGGGCGTGGCAATGCTGCAAAAGATTCTCCCCCCACATTCTCTCCAGAAAAAACAAAATGGAAAGTAATTGAAATACAGTCAACTTACATTTTGAAGTTTTCCTTGGTTTTTTTTTTTTTGTTCTTCTTCCTTTACAAGTTTTCTGTCTATTTATAAACAAATATTTTTATATTTGTCGTCTTTGAGTATGCTTGAGAGTGCGAGAGAGATAGTTAGAGATAGAGATAGAGTGTCCTAGTGCCACGCCCATTGGTTTTTCTTAAGCGTTTTCTTTATCTGTTGGCTTCGGGTTTAAGCTCACTTAAGCGCTAAATGCGCATAAATTACTTACACTTTGCCAAGCAAACATTGACAGCATGCCGACACGCAGAGCATGACACGCCCCCTTTTCCCCAACCATCTACATCGCCAGGCTACGAATGCTTTCACTTGCTCCCTTAAAAAGTCCTGCGTTGTCCTAGTTCTAAGCCGCGCGCAAATCAACGAAGTGAAAAACATTTGACGCACAATTTAATTAAAAATAAGACACTGCAAATAATACAACATGGCAAAAAAGCTAAGGATACTCTCTTAATGTGGGGTAAATGCCATAGGCCAAAGCATCCTGCGGGCCCCCCCCCCAAAAAAAAATAAATAAATAATAAGCAACTGTTGGTATATCGCGTACACAGACACAGAGAGAGAGAGAGTGCGAGTGAGAGAGAGAGTGAGAGAGAGAGAGCTATAGAAAGTATATTTAAAACTTGTAGCTAAAAATATTTCTAGAGTCGACAAGGAAAGCTTCTTTCTTTCTTTCTATTTATGCCTGACGTTTTACTTCTTCCTGTTCTTCCTTCGTCCCTGGCTGTGTGCTAGACTAGTTGTTTCTCCAAATGTATTTATGCTTTTTCAAAGTACACTCCAACAGCCCCTTGCAGACGCCATTGACTTGCCCTTCATCTTCATCTTCTTCTTGTCTTCTTAAGTTATACAATTTGAACCATCCGCATCTATTTTTTTTTTTGTTCCTTTCATTTTTTCATATATTTTTTTTTTATACAATTTTCTTTACAACTTGTCGATACATTGAACTGTTGGGGGTACAGAATGAAAGAGAGAGAGAGTAGATAAATTCAGCTTCCTCAATGTTATCTGTATTTACATATATCGAATTTTTGTATTTAAATTCAAGTTAATGTTGCTTTCGCATTGTAGTTGCAATTCTAGATGCGTTCTATGAAAAAAAAATAATATAAAAATAAATAGGTAGAAAAATATAAAAATATAAAGAGAACTGAAAATAAAAATATGATAAAATATGAGTGAGAAATTTATATAAAAAATAAAATAATAATAATAATAATGAGGTATACATGGACCAAAAAAAAAAAAGTATAAATTGGTAGAAAATGTTATAAATAAGTGTAGAGAAAATTGTTATTAAAATTAAATAAATCTAGATAGTGACTAATTACTAAAAAAGAATGGCATAAACAATGGTATAAATATGATAAATAAAGGTATAAATATGCTTCAATAATATGTTGCAAGATAAGTTGGTATAAAAAGTTAGAAATCAATAGAAATAGTTATAAATGTGCAGAAAAAATTGTAAATAAATTTAGATAGCGAGTAATAATTAAATAAAATGGTATAAAAAAAGGTATAAATATATTTAACAAAAGGTATAAATATGCTTAAATACATAGAAAAAGTTATAAAAAAATTAGAAATTAATATAAAAAAATATAGATAAAATAAAAGTATAAAAATGCAATGCAAGCCATGCAGATTTACAAATAAAAAGGTATAAATTGTCAGAAATACATAGTTATAAATAAGCAAAAAATATATATAAAATATATATATTAAAATAAGAATTTTAGAGTATTAGAAGACTTTATAAAAAAAAGGGTATAAATACGCATAAATAGTTCAAAATGGGCATAAATAGTAATAAATAGGTATAAATATGCATTATAAATGTATAAATAAGCATAAAAAAAAACTAAAATTTAATGAAAAGAATGTCAGCAGAAAAAAAAGAAAAAAAAATAATATAAAAAATAATGAATAGGCATAAATAGTAATAAAAAGGTATAAATACGCATAAATATGTATAAATAGAGAAATAAATATTAGAATTAAAAAAATATGATAAATAATATTTTGAATATTTAAAAAATATGCAAGAAATATAAAGTTTAATATTATAAGTAATAGGCATAAATAGTTATTAATACTACCAAAAATAGGCAATAATTAAGTTCATCTAAAAAAAAAAAAAAACCTATAATAAATGCAAATAAATGAAGATAGCGAAAAAAAATTATAAGAAATATAAATATGTTGAATGTGATATAAATATGAGATTTTCTTTTTTTTTAGCTAGGGATTTTTTGGGGGGAGAATAGTAAAAAAAAAAATATACAAAAAAAAATATATATAAAAAGAAGTGAGAGAAGAGAAAGAGAGAGAGAAATCATATGAAATAAAGAATATTACTACGTGAAAAAAATATATATACAATATATTTTGCATATATTTCGCGCTGACATCAGTAAAAATATTTGATGTATATTTTTTGACAAGCTAAAAAAAAAAAATAAAAAATAAATAAAAAATATAAATGCAGCAGCAAGCAATGCAAAACAATTTACAGCAAAAATAAAAAAAAAAAATAAAATAAAATGTCATTTTATTTTATTTTAAATTTTAAATATAAAATAAATAAATAAATTGTCATTTTCTTTTATTTATTTTATATATAAAAAAAAAAAAATAAAATAAAAATAAATATGTTTCTCTTGCTGTTGTCAATTAAATTTGTTGCATGTGCAACAAATTGATTAAAAAAAAAATAAAATAAAAAAGGTAAATAACAAAAAGTGAAACACAATATAAAAAAAAAAAATCACTTTAAAAAGTTGCAATTGAAAAATACAAAAAAAAAAAATTGCTGCTAAATTGTTGTTGCTGTTGCTGTTGCTGCTGCTGCTGCTGCCATTGCGCCTTTTGATTATTGTGCGAAAAATCACACAAGCCAAGCAGCCGGCGGCATGCATATTAAATAGACTATAGCTGTCTCTGTCACACACACATACACGACACATTGTATGTGCATAAACTGCGAATGGGCGCAAAAAAAAATAAATAAATAAAAAAAAGAGAAGAAGAAAGAAAATCAAATGAAATAAAATTATTAATAAATTGCTGTAAATAAGCGACAAGTAGCATTAAACGGCGGCAAAAAGCGCACGCAAAGCAGCAACAACAACAAATATTTTTTAACGAGTTAAATTCGAACAGAAAAAAAAAAAAAAAAACTGGCAAATAAAAATCAAAATTAAGCAGCAAACGCAGCAGCAGTAGCAGTCAGTCAGCCAGCGCCTGCCTAGCATGCTAAAGAGCCAGCGCTGTCGACGTCGCAGTCGCAGTTGTAGTCGACGGCGTGACAAGTGTAGTGAAATGAGCAAAACACACATATGACAGCAGCAGCAGTGGTAGCAGCAGCAGTAGGCGCAGCAGAGTAGGCAGCGTCTAGTGAGCGCGAAGAAGAAGCACAGGACAACTGACCGAACAGAGCGACTGAGCAGCAAGCAGCAGCAGCAGCAGCGACAAAAAAATTAAGCAAAGCACAAAGCAAAAATGCCAGCAAAAATACACAGAGAGACAGAGAGACGCACACACATACAGAGAGACATACAGTGCAAAAGGCAAAGAAAAGAAAAAAAAAATACATTCTATATGCGGGGGCGTAGCGGCTGTCTCGCTCTTACACAGCACAGCACAGCGCAGAGGCAATGCAAGGCAAATGAACTGCGTGCGGCCGGCCACAGGGCGAGCCAAGCGCTATGAGTGTGTGTGTGAGAGCGAGAGCGCAGAACTTTTTGCCTGCTGCTGCGTTGGCTGCGGCAGCGGGTGGATTTTGTTTTTGCTGCGTGTGTGTGTGTGTGTGCCTAAAGGGCGCAAAGCGACAGTGAGAGTGAGCGTGCGAGTGAGAAAGAGTGCGAGTGAGTGCGAGTGCGAGTGAGTGAGAGAGAGTAAAATTGCCGACATCATCATGTGTTGGTTCTGCTTGCCGTTGGCTTTTGTTTGTCTGTGTCAATTGACCGAAAATGATGGCGACTACGACCACGACAACGACAACGACAACGACGACGACGACGACGACGACGTCCAAAAACTGTTTTTAGCAAAAATGGCGTACATATGTATGCGTGTCTGTGCATGCGTGTCTGTGCATGTATGTGCTTGACAGCAGCCGCAATTATGAGCAATTATGACAAAAAAAAAATAGAAGGAGGAGGAGAAGGAAAAAAAAAATAATAAACATACAAACAGAAACAAAACACAAACAGAAACAGAAACAGAAACATGAAATAAATAAAACGCCCGAAAAAAAAAAACAAAAACAAAACAACAATAAAAACAATTAAACAACAAAAGCGACGGCCATTTGAGCTGCTTAGTACGTCAGTCCCCCCCCCCCCCCAGTTCGTCAGTTCGTCAGTCACCAGTCGCCACTCCGCAATCGCCACTCCGCAGTCCGCAGTTCACATACGATTTCAGATTCAGATTTCTCATATATTTGGATTTAGATTTGGATTTTTTTGTATAGTATTTGTAAGGCGGAGGGGAGGGGCTGCGGTTAGCGGGTTTGATTGTGGGTTTTGGGATCTGGCGCGGCAGTTCGCACGTTTTTTTTTTTTTTTTTGAAGGGGGGAACAGCAGACGAACGGCCGTGCAAGAGCTTTACGCTTTATTCTTTTGACTTTTTTTTTTTTTGAAGGGTAGCATTAAAAATATTTATATATATAATTATGTTAATCAAGAATTTATACTACTAGCAAGTGTATGTATGTGTGTGTGTACGAGTGTGTGTGTGTTAATAATTACGCTAGCAAAAATAATAAAAAGTAAAAAAAAGGGAAAGTGAAAGTGTAAAAGTTTTGCATAGTAGTATAATTGTATAATTGAAATACAAAATTAGTAGTAGAATTAATGTAGCAGATGTCGATGTCGATGTCGATGTCGATGTCGATATCTTTGACAATGGAAATAAAAAAAAAAGGCAATGGAAAATATGTTGCAAATAATGAAAATAGAAAATAATGAAATTAGTATTGGAATTATTAATAGATTTCTTTTTTTTTTTTTTTGTAGTATTATTAATAGTAAATATATAGTAATGAAAATTAGTAGTAGAATAAGTAGTAGATTTTGTAGTAGTAGAATTAGTAGTAGTAAAATTAGTAGTAGAACTAGTAGTACAACTAGTAGGTGCAAGTCATTAGGAAAAATATATCAATAGTGAAAATAGTAGTAAAATTAGTAGTAGTAGAATTAGTAGTAGAACTAGTAGCAGAATTAGTAGTTGAATTAATAGAAGAACTTGTAATTAAAACAAGTATGACTAGCGAAAATAGTAGTAAAATAAGGAGTAGTAGTAGTATTAGTAGTAGAACTAGTAGCAGAATTAGCAGTAGAACTTAGCACGTCTAAGCCAATAAAAAAAAAATATGAATTATAGAATTATTAATAGATTTAGTAGTAGAATTAGTAGTAGAATTAGTAGTAGAATTAGTAGTAGAATTAGTAGTAGAATTAGTAGTACAACTAGTAGCAGAAGTTGTTGTAAACATTAATTAAAGATTTGAATAATGGAAAATAGTAGTAGAATTAGTAGTAGTAGAATTAGTAGCAGAACTAGTAGTAGAATTTAGTAGCCGAACTAATAGTAGTAACTAATTAGTAGTAGTAACATTAGAAGCAGTAACATTAGAAGCAGTAACATTAGAAGTATCATAAGTAGTAAAAACTTAGTGGCAGAAGTTATTGTAAATTAAGAGTGGAAATAGTAGTAGAATTAGTAGTAGTCAAATGAGTAGCCAAAAGTTTGTATAATGGAAATAGTAGTAGAACTTGTCATAGTAGAACTTGTCATAGTAGAACTTGTCATAGTTCTAGTAATATTATGAATAACACTAGAATCAAAATTAGTAGTAGATATAGTAGTAGATTAAGTAGTAATCGAATTTGTAGCAGAAATAGTAGTAAAATGAGAAGTAAGTTTTTAGTTTATTTGAAGGGTCACCATAGCATATTGACTAACTAATAAAATTAATAATTTTTATAAAAAAAAACTGTAGTAGAATTAGTATTAAAAATAACAAAAATTTTTTTTTTTAGTAAATTTTTAGCAGTTAAATTCATTATCAATTTTTTTAGTAGGCAGAGTGAATATTATAAAGTATATGGCAGTATGATTAAAAGTAGTAGCAGAAGTAGTAGCATATGTAGCATAATTGGTTAAAAAGTAGTAGAAGAAGTAGTAGAATAAATAGTAGAATAATTTGTAGAATTAGTAGTAAAATTAGTAGTAAAATTAGTAGTAGAATTAGTAATAACATTAGTAATAAAATATGTAGTAGAATAGGTCTATAAAAAAAGGTAGTAGAATATGAAGTAGAAAGGTGAATGGATTGGTAGGAGAATAATGAGGAGTATAGGTAGTAGAATTAGTAGTAGAATTATGTAGTAGAAAAAGTAGCAGAAAAGTTAGTAGAATAAGTAGTAAAATTAGTAGTAGAATTAGTAATAAAATTAGTAGTAAAATATGCTATAGAATAGGCCTAGAAAAGGTACTACAATAGGTAGTAGAATAAGTAGTAGAATAAGTAGTAGAATTGGTAGTAGAATTAGTAGTAGAATTAGTAATAAAATAAGTAGTAAAATTTGTAGTATGAAGATAGAATAGGTCCAGAAAGGTAGAGGAATATGTAGTAGAAAAAGTAGCAGAAAAGGTAGTAGAAAAAGTAGTAGAAAAAGTAGTAGATAAAGTAGCAGAAAAGTTAGTAGAATAAGTAGTAAAATTAGTAGTAGAATTAGTAATACAATTAGTAGTAAAATATGTAGTAGAATAGGTCTATAAAAAGGTAGTAGAATATGAAGAAGAATAGCTCCAGAAAGGTAGAGGAATATGTAGAAGAAGAATGAGCAGAATAGGTAGTAGAATAAGTAGTAGAATTAGTAGTAAAATATGCTATAGAATAGGCCTAGAAAAGGTACTACAATAGGTAGTAGAATAAGTAGTAGAATTGGTAGTAGAATTAGTAGTAGAATTATGTAGTAAAAATAGCAGAAAAGGTAGTAGAATAATTAGTAGAATTGGTAGTAGAATTAGTAATAAAATAAGTAGTAAAATTTGTAGTATGAAGATAGAATAGGTCCAGAAAGGTAGAGGAATATGTAGTAGAAAAAGTAGCAGAAAAGGTAGTAGAAAAAGTAGTAGAAAAAGTAGTAGATAAAGTAGCAGAAAAGTTAGTAGAATAAGTAGTAAAAAAATGTACTAGAGTATATAATAAAATTATGTAGTAGAATAAGCAGCACGATGGCTGAAAGATAATTTTAACTACAGTTTCATATGAGACTCATAAAAAAAAAAAAAAAAAAAATAAAAATATTTTTATAATATTTAAGTTGAAGTTTAATCAAAGCTTAAACATAATTTAAGTAACAATTTTTAAGTAATTGTTAAATGAAATTAAATAAAAATAATAAATAAATTTTCGTCATTTGATTTGTTTTTTATAATTTTTCTAATCATATTTTCATTTTCATTTATATTTTCTCATTCTCATAATAATGATAATGATAATGATAATAAGTCAAAAGAAAATTTAGTTATCTAAAAAGACATAGATCTTTATTTCTATTGTCGAGTGGCAAGAGTGGCAAGAGTGGCACATGCAACATGCAACATACAAACATACATAAATCAACACCATGCTCTGTACCCTCAGCTGACCTTCTGCTTCTTTCATTGCGCATCCATTGTCCCTTCCATTGCTCTCTAGTATAGCTAAAATCTAGGCATAAGTGTCTCTAGAGAATTACTTGAGTTATGCTTATCTCAACGAACAACTGCATATCAATTCATAACAATTAAATAAAACAACAAACAACATAATGATAATGATGTGTTGATCATCATCATCATGATGATGTTGTAGAAGTTTGTAGTTAAGTTTCTTCTTTAATAGAACGAACGACTAGTCAATACACTAACTATATGTAAAGTATTATGCTTTATGTTTGAAGTTTGCTCTAGCAGAGAACTTTATCATTAATTTTGCGCTAATTGTACAGGAATATATATACTATATACAGAGTATAGTTTATATTAGACTAAAGTAATATTTAAAATACTAAACGTTGTCAGTTTTGCATATGCATTCAATGCTGCTGCAGCTATAGAAATTGTCAATCCTTTGTTGTTCAGGAATATATAGCATATATAATGTTTAGTCTTTTACTTATATCAACATAAAGTCAGTGAAGAATTTTTTTTTGTGCTAAAACAAGTTCAAAAGCGACGATTGGAAACTGGCAACTGACGCTGACAAAAGCCAGAGTTAGGCAGATAGAGATCGGGGGAGGGGAAGAGTAAGAGAGAGAGAGAATAAAGTAAGATGAATGAGAAACGTGAAACGCAGAGAAACTGAAGCTAAAAGTCTCTAATCGGGCAGCAACAGCAGCAACAGCAGCAGCAGCAGTTGCCGCCCCAAAAAAAAAAAAAAACCAAACGGGGCCAACGGGTTCAGCACGTTTCTGAGTGAAGTGTTTTCTGGGGAAGGGGGGGATCCCAGCACAACGGACAGGCAACTGAAAGAGAAGGAGGGAGGGGGGGGGGAAGAGCATAAGCCTAAGGCAGAAGGTGCTGTAGATTCCTTAGTTATCGCTTGAACCTGCCACTAAATGCGATCGTACGGCCCCGTTAGGCAATGTTGACAGCTGCCGCTGAGAGGGATGCCCCCTTAAGCGGCCTCTCTCGCATTGGCGTCTTATCAATGCTTAGCTAACTAACGATAAGACTTGACTAAAACTGAAACTCATTTGATAGATGATGCAGCTAATGCTCTGCCTTTGGGCAAATGAAAAAAAAAAAAAAATAAAAACTAAAATTTGGATGAAGCAAACTCTAAGATAGAACGAATTTAAAGTTTGGCTTAAAAATATTTACAGAGAAATGTTACTGAAATTGTAGTGAATTGTAAGTGAGCTTAGCTTAAAAGCGAAGTTAGACAAGAAGTGAAAGTTCGGAACACCATTTAAAACAGTTAGTGAAACTGATTTTCAGGGTTTCCAAGCCAGTTTTTTAAGCAATTTCCAAAGGATTTTCAACTATTTCCAAGGCATCCTGTTTTTAGGTTATTCTTGTTGTTTCCAATGGATCCTTTGACTGTTGTCAAGGCATGTTAACTAATTCCAAGGCATCCTAACTGTTTTTAGGTTATTCTTGCTGTTTCCAATGGATCCTTTGACTGTTGTCAAGGCGTGTTAACTAACTCCAAGGCATCCTAACTGTTTTTAGGTTATTCTTGCTATTTCCAATGGATTCTTTGACTGTTGTCAAGGAATACTAACTAACTCCAAGGCATCCTAACTGTTTTTAGGTTATTCTTGCTATTTCCAATGGATTCTTTGACTGTTGTCAAGGAATACTAACTATTTCCAAGGCATCCTAACTGTTTTCAGGTTATTCTTGCTGTTTCCAATGGATCCTTTGACGTTTGTCAAGGCATGTTAACAAATTCCAAGGCATCCTAACTGTTTTTAGGTTATTCTTGCTGTTTCCAATTGATCCTTTGACTATTGTCAAGGCATGTTAACAAATTCCAAGGCATCCTAACTGTTTTTAGGTTATTCTTGCTGTTTCCAATGGATCCTTTGACGTTTGTCAAGGCATGTTAACAAATTCCAAGGCATTCTAACGGATGTTAGCGTATCCTAAGTGTTTCCTAGGATTTTTAGTCCATATACAAGTGCTCTTAGCTATTTCCAAGTGTTCGTTTTGCTAATTCCAAGGCATTCCAAGTATTTCTCAACTGTTTTTCAACTGTTACTCAACTGTAATTTTGTTATTATTTATAGCTCCTCTCCCTTAAAACATTTTGAAGAGCATTTGTAGTGCGTTATATAATTTTTTTCAAAATTTTTCAAAAATTGTTCCTCATTTCATGCATTTTTTCTTTCTATAATTAAGCGACCAAATTGTAATTACATGCGATTTGATTTATATATTGAAAATTATTTACGACTCTGTTTTTTTTATTTTTTATTGTTGTTGTTTTTCTGTTTGTTTATTTTTGATTTTTTTTTATTTTCTTTGGATTTTTGATATATATTTTTTTTTTCTTTTTTTTTTTTGTTAGTTTTTGACTTTTGCGTTTTGAGATTCTTAAATTTGAAATTCCCACAGTGCCTGCGCGACGACAGCTGAGCACTCAATCCTTGACTGTCTTAATGGACAGACATAAGCGCCACACAGCTATATAGAAAGTGAGAGGGAGAGAGAGGGAGAGCATGTGTGTGAGAGAGAAAGAGATATAGTTAAGAATTGCTTAGCTGAGTTAAGCGAGTGTGTATTGTGGCATCAACGCAGCGGGTTGTGCGCTCCGCCTTCGTCTTTTTGGGCTGCTTAGTATATGTCTGTCTGTGCTGTCTGTGCAGTCTGTGCTGTCTTGTCTTGTCTTGTCTTGTCTTGTCTGTCTGTGGCACGTCTTAATGACATGGCCATTCATTTTGAGGCATAACAAGACTTGACTGTGCGGCTGCGGCTGCGACTGCTGCTGTGGCTGCTTTGTGGGCGTTGCCGCTAACTGACAGTCGAAAACGCGACTGCTAAAGGACAAAAGGATGAGCAGTGAGGGTGTAGCACAGAGCAGCAGTATGTGAGTGAGAGAGAGAGAGAGAGAGAGAGCTAGTGCAGTTTTGTTGTGTTCATAAATTGTTTTTATTATTATATAGAGCTGAAATATGGCAGCAGGGCAGCCGGGCAGCCGGTACAGTGAGGGGGAAGACCAAGCGGACAGCAAGTTAAGCGGCCCGCTGTCAGTTTATTGGTTTAACTAATTTGATCGTAGCCCATGAAAATTGTAGCCCCTATAACATGCAACAGCAGCAACAGCAACAGCAACAACAGCAGCAGCAACAACAGCAGCAACAGCAATAGCAGCAGCAGCAGTATCTACCTTTGCCTCTACACTTGCTCAACTCTTACCATGCTTCTCACTCTTTGCTGCTGGGTAATTAGCGTTTATGATGCAGCTGCCTGCTGTCTGTCTTTCTGTTTGTCTGTTTGTCTGTCTGTCTGTCTGTCTGCTGCCTGTTGCTGCCTTGTAAATTTGTCAAATAAATTTTGCTCAACGACTGTCACTCTCTCTCTCTCTCTGTCTCTGTGTGTTTGTCGATGAAAGAGTGCAAGCGATTTGCATGCAATTGCAATTCAATAAAATTCAAATTAAATTCAACGACAGCTGTAAATATTTTTTTTTTTCTCTCTTTTATTTTATTTTATTTTATTTTATTTTTACATAATTTTTTTTTTTCCGTATATTTTTTTCTCTTGTAATTTCATGCACCCTTAAGACTGCGCACAATTGATGTGTTATCGATAGTTATCGAAATGCAATGCCCGCACAAAATGTGTTGACAAAGTTGCCCAAAAAAAAAAAAAAAAAATACATAAAAAAAAAAAATTAAAATAAGATTAAAGCGATTTTCGATCCCCTTCGAAAATACAACGAAAAACAAAAAAAAAAAGTCGACAACAATTTTGTTGTCACAAAAGGCAAAACTGTCAACAACTGTTGTTGCTGCTGCTGTTACTTGTTGTTGTTGCTGTTGTCGGTTTACCTTTTGCCTTTTTGCCAGGTTTGCAGGTGCTACTTTAATCCCCGCGCGCATGTTGACAAACCATCGATGCAGACGCCGACAGACGACAACAGCGACAACAACAGCAGCAGCAGCGACGACTCTTTGCTTTTTGAGGCCTTTTGTTGCAAGGCTACTTGTGTTTGCCTTCACTTACACACACAGACACACAGACACCTGTAGAAGCAAAACATCAGCTGTTGACAAAACCTTCTGCATCTCTCTTGCTGTCTGTTGATCTGTCCGCTGCCCGCGTCCGATTGACTCACAGATAAAAAATGCATTGACAATTGACGCTTCCTTTTGGCAGCCATCGACAGACATTGACAGTGCAGTGAGAAGGGAAGCTGAGGCAAATGCAACAGCGCGAACAGAACGCGCACAGGTGTCTTAATAGACGCCGTTTAGTACGATTGATAGCCGCCACAGCAGCAGCAACAGTAGCAGCAGCAGCAGCAGCAGCAGCAGCAGAAGGTAGCTGCAACAATATCTTTAAAGTTAACAAAGATCAATGAGTTTTGCAGTGCAGGCGCTGATTAGTGCCTACACAAAGACAGAGAGAGAGAGAACGAGAGCGAGAGAGAGAGAGAGACTCAGACTTTGATATGCAGCTCAAACGATCAATTAATCTATGGCTGACAATAAATTTATGTACTAAGATTTATGTGCTAAGACTCAGCAGGCAACAGTCTGTCTGTCTGTCTCTCTGTCTGTCAAGCTGCAGCTCTACGTAGTAGACGCATTCTTACATTCTCTTCATATGCCTACAAAAAATTTTGATAGTGCAATTTTAAAGTTCATAGCATTAAATGGCAAATTTTCGTTTTTCAACTGTAAAGCTAACTCAATGAAACATGCTATAAATACTCTCTATGCGCAGAAGCTGTATATAACTCGAAACCGAACGGATTGAACAACTATATCATATAGCTGTCATAGGTAGAATCGATCCGAAATTATGTTTTTGTATGAAAAACTTTTTTATTTGTTAAGCTTTCCGATTGAAACTTACAGATTTTGAGTTTAGTATTGATTTACACATCTCATATAAGTTTGGTCAAAATCGTACAACTATATCATATAGCTGTCATAGAAAGGATCGGTCCTAAATGAAGTTTTTGTAAGAAAACTTTTTTTGTTTTGCAAGCTATGTAGCTGAAACTAACAGTATTTAAGTTTAGTGACGCCTTAAACTTCTCATAGAAATTTGGTACAAATCGCACAACTATATGACATAGCTGTCATAGAAAGGACCGGTCCTAAATGAAGTTTTTGTATGCAAAACTTTTTTTGTTTTGCAAGCTATGCAGCTGAAACTAACAGTATTTAAGTTTAGTGACGCCTTAAACTTCTCATAGAAATTTGGTACAAATCGCACAACTATATGACATAGCTGCCATAGAAAGGAACGGTCCTAAATGAAGTTTTTGTATGCAAAACTTTTTTATTTGTTAAGCTTTTCGTTTGAAACTTATAGAATTTGAGCTTAGTATTAATTTACACTTTCCATATAAGTTTAGTTAAAATCGGATCAATATAACATATAGCTGCCATAGCAAGGATCAGTCAAAAATTGATTTTTTGTATGAAAATTCTAGATCAAAGGCTGCAAAGGAAGTGTATAGCTTTGCCAAAGATAAACTAGCTCTTTCTAGTGTTTATGTTGTTCTCAGATTCTTTAGGAATATATAAACTGTTAGCTGTAGGCTAAGAGTAAGACTTCTTGAGTCGCATATATCCTGCAGATGCATGATTTTTACTGTGCATTACGTAATGCTAGTAGCATTTTTTTTTTTTTTTTTTTTTGTTCTTTATCTCAGCTCAGAATGCTTGCTGTGTGTGTGTGTCTTATCTTAGGGTTGCCCCATTGTGAGGCACTCAGCGTGTCAATATGTGCGCCCGAAATGCCAATTACAACTCAATCGTTGAAACATTTATGTATTTCATTTGTCGGCGAAAATGAAGAAGCAGTAGAAACAGAAAAGAAAAAAAAAAGAGAAGGCAAAAGAAGGTAAACAAAGGTAACAAACGGCAAACTCTGGGCCAGGCCCAAAGACTTGAAGCTAATTGATTAGCCATTAACCTCAATAGGGCAGCAGAGGGAGGAGGAGAGAGAGAGAGAGAGAGAGAGAGAGAGAGAGAGAGCGAGCATGTATGAAAATTGGGAGAGTTTGCAGCAGAGCGACACCTTAACAAGCCAAAAAAGAGCGTAAGGCACAAAGACTGCGTGTGCATGAGAGAAGGAAAAAGAGAGAGACACAGGGAGAGAGAGAAAGAGAGAGAGAGAGAGAGAGATAGAAGGTTCAGCTTAATTAGGCTTAATTATGGGCTCAGGCACAGAACGCAAAGAAGAAGAAGAAGAAGAAGCAGCAGCAGAAGTGAAGAAATGAAAACTCTTCGGGCTGGGTCAATGTTTCAAGTGTTGCCACTGCCACATTCGGAGTCGACGGAGTCGAGACTCATTGCCAGCCACATGCACAGCACAGTGCGAGTCAAGTAGCCAGGCAAACACTTTCAAGCCACATTAACAGCTCGTTGTTTTGTTTGTTATTGCCAAGCAATAAAAAAAAACTAAGCGAGAGCGAGAGCGAGAGACAGAGAGAGAGAAAGAAAGAGAAAGATTATTGTATGCGGGGGGGGAAAAAAAAAAGAAAAAAAAATTGAATTAGCTGAGCGTGGTCAAAATAATGTGTGGCCCTTGAGTTAGCAGTAAAACTTGGCTGCTAGCAAGTTGCAAGTTGCAAGTTGCAGTTGCAAAAACAAACAACTTTGGTCAAAAGGTGCAAGTTTTACACGTAACGATTTGCACGAAGCAGCAGCAGCAGCAGAAGAAGTTAAAGATGAAGTAGAAGCAAGAAAAGTGGCTGCCACAGCTTCCAAGTTGCAACACAAACGAGAGCAAATCGTTTTGTTGTCGTTGCACACACACACACACACACACATTCACATGCACAGCGAGAGAGAATGCCTCAAGTCTTACTGCTGCCTGCCACGCCTCGTCCCGCAACAAACAGTTGCAATACACACACACACATACACAGAAAAATGTTGCGCGTGTGGTGGGCCGATTTGTTTGTGGCAAGAGACTCGAGACTCAAGACTCAAGACTCAAGACCCAAGAATCAAGACTCAAGCGCAAGCTCAAGCTCCAAAAGTCTTTTACTGGCTTTGGGGTCTTAGTCTCAGTCTGTGTCTGCATTTTGGCCCTGAGTCTGGGTCTGGGTCTGGCTCTGAGTCTAAGTCTGAGGCATAGCTTGGTCTGTAGCCTGGCTGCAGCTTGTTGCTTGAGGCAATGGCGCGACTTGCGTCTCTTTGGCCATGGCCATAACAAGCTGCCAACAACTGGCGCCAAGTGCTCAATAATGTTAACGAGCTATTCAGTTAAGACAACCAAAAAAACAACAAAAACAACAACAACAACAACAACAAGAATAACAAACAACGAAAACAACAGAAAAAAAAAAAAAAAACAAAAAACTGAAAGAAAAGCAAAACGCAACGTAAAGAAACTAAACTGAAGCCAAAAACCGAAGCATCAACTAACCAGGCAGACGTGCCACAACCACAGAATCGCCTACCACACTGCCGCCTTCTTCTATCTCTCTCTATCTCTATCTCTTTCTCCCTCATGCAACTGCTTGTCTCGTTTGCTGAACTGCAAATAAAAAATAATTTGCAGTCGAAAAAAAGGCAAAGTCGCAAGACTCTTGCAAGTCGCAGACCGTGAGCCACAACGTTCAAGTTGAAGTTGAGCTTGAGCTTGCAGCATATTCACTGAGAATTGTGCTCCCCAAAACGAGCATACACCATATAGCATATAGCATAAGGATGCCCCAATACAACAATATTGCATGTGTTCTGCATGCACTGTGAGAAAATTTTTACACATTTTTTTTATGTATGAAATTGAAAAGTGAAAAAAATATGATATAAAAAATATTTGAAATATAGAAAATATATATATAAAAAAAAAAATATGTTAGTAATGAATATGAAAGAAGTTAGAGGAAGTTTTGTCAAGCTTTGTGAGAACTATGTTAATATATCTGGCATATATCTGAGTTATAAGTATGTCAGAAGTTATAGTAGAGTTATATAAATATATATTGGGATATGTCAGAGATGTAGATAGAATAAGTTAGAGATTATATTATATATGTAAGGTATATTTAAGATATATATCAGAAGATATAGCAGAAAATATATCAGAGATATTTATAAATATATATATAATATATATATTATATATTAGAGATATATAAGGATACGAATATGTCAGGGATCAGACTTTGTTTTAGCAAGGCGCAGTCTATAGCAGATATATTTAATATATATATATTTAATATATATAATATAATTTCAAGAATTTTTTATGAATTTTATACAAAATACATATAAAAAAATTTTATAGGCTGAATAAAAAATTTTCAAAAATTTTTTAAAAATTCTTTTATTTTGTTATAAATATCAGAAATTAATATTGAGAATATACACTATAGATATATGTCTATAGAAAGATATATATGTATATAATAAATATTAGAAATGAATATTATAGATATTTTCGTTATATAGCTGAAATATATTTGGAAAATTTTTTAAAAATTATTTTATTTTGTTTTAAATATTAGAAATCAACATTGAGAATATACACTATAGATATATGTCTATAGAAAGATATATATGTATATAATAAATATTAGAAATGAATATTATAGATATTCTCGCTATATAGCTGAAATATATTTGGAAAATATTTTAAAAAAATTTTGAAAATTTTTTAAAAATTCTTTTATTTTGTTATAAATATTAGAAATCAACATTGAGAATATACACTATAGATATATATGTCTATAGAAAGATATATATGTATATAATAAATATTAGAAATGAATATTGTAGATATTCTCGCTATATAGCTGAAATATAATTGGAAAATATTTTAAAAAAATTTTGAAAATTTTTTTAAAAATTCTTTTAGTTTGTTGTAAATATCAGAAATGAATATTGAGAATATACACTATAGATATATATGTCTATAGATAGATAAAAAATTTTTTTATAATATTTTTATATGGCATAAACTGAAAATCTAAAATATTTACCTGAAAAAATTATGGAAAACTTGAGATTTCTTCATTATTATATATATTCCGATAATACTGAAAAATTTTTAGAATAATTTTTATGCATTTTATGGCAAAATTTGACAAATATAAAAAAAAAAATTTTAAATTATATTATAAAAATCAAAATTATCGAAAGTTAAATATATAAAAAAAAATCAAAATTAAAATTAAATAAACATTAATTAATTATGAAAAAAAAATGTTTGATCTATAAAAATAAATTTCAAATATTACATTGGAATGTTACTAAGAAATTTCGGCAAGTGTAGCTAACAAGAAAAAAAAAAGCAACAGCAAATCGCTGTGCCACTTGCTGTTCTTGCTGTTGCCTGTTGGCTGTTGCACAGTGTGCCGAGCGCCATGTTCTGCTGTAGCTCTAAATAGAAACATCGCCAGTTCGTCAGTTAGTTCGTCACTTTGTCAAGTCAGACAGAGAGTGAAAGAGTGAAAGAGAGAGAGAGAAGAGTTTTTTGTCAGTTGGTCAATGCGTCAGTTAGTCATTTGGCCAATGTCAGACATCAGTCAGTCAGCTTGTTAGTCTGGACTCTTGCGCCTTGCGCTTGTTGTAGAGGCAGAGGTTGGGATGGGGGGGGAAGGTTACGGGGCTTTTGAAGGCAGAGTGAAGCTTGTTTGGGGGCCTCGCGTTTTGTTGGTTTTTTTTTTTTTTTTGTTTGTATTTTTATCAAAATGCAGGCGCAGCTGATGATGATCTGTGAACATGAACAAGACGTTCGTTAAATTTGATTCATGTGGCGCAGGCGCTGGCGCTGGCGCTGACGTTGACGCTATGGCTGTGACTGTTCAGACTTAAGGTTGAACGAAATCTTTGAGTTTTGAGTTTGAGGCGCAGTCACAGCGATTGAGTGATTGCTACTTAAACTTATAATTTTCATATTTGTTTTGTATGCCTCTGTGTGTATGTGTGTGTGTGAGGGTGCAGCCCTTTGGGTGGTTAGAGCAAGAGAGAGAGAGATAACATTTGGGCATGCCTTGCGCCTGTGTGTGTGTTCCCACTGTTGGTCCATGTAATTTTCAAGTTTGCACATTTGCCACCAACATGGCCAAGAACATGAAACACGGGCATGGCTAATCAACAAGCCAAAAGGAGGAGGAGTGCAACAACGTCCGAGTTTTGCTACAGTAACAAGACCAAAGTATAGTTTGGAGCAGGTTTTGGGAAGTGGGGGAGGGGGGAGGAAGGCCAATTTGAATTCACAGTCGCAGTCGCAGTCGCAGTTTAAGTTTTAGTCTCAGGTTCAGGTTCAGTTTCAACTTGAGTTTCTCTATAGCTGAAACAATTTGCGACTTGGCGCCACTTGATAACCTCCCTGGGCTCCAATGCGTCCCGACAGGAATTTTTTTTTGTTTGTTTGCTTTTCCCTGGCACTGATAATGATGATGATGATGATTGTGTGTATATGTGTGCGCCCCTCACTCTCTCTCTCTCGCTCTTTTGTATATATTTTGTTGCTGTTCCTGTATTTTTTAGCTATATCTGATATTGCCTGCTGCTTGCTTGCTTTTGGACCCCCTGAGAACAGATATTGTATTGCAGGCGTTTAGGCTTTATGCCGCGCACTGATTAATGTTTTATTTGATTACCACAGCAAAAATGACCAACAACAACAACAACAACAACAACAACAACATGAACTAATCTCTCTTTCTCCTTCTTTCATTTTATGCAGACAAATGTTTCCGCAAATGAAATTTCGTGTTTCGGGACTGGATGCCAAGGCTAAATACATATTGCTACTGGATATCGTTGCGGCGGATGATTATCGTTATAAATTTCATAATAGGTAACTGAACGTTATACATTTTTCCCTCCCTTTCTCTCTCTCTCTCTCTCTCTCTCTGTCTCTTTCTCTACTGCATACAATAACTAATCAATAAATATTTTTTTTTTTACAGTCGCTGGATGGTCGCTGGTAAAGCGGATCCTGAAATGCCAAAACGCATGTACATCCATCCAGATTCGCCCACAACGGGTGAGCAATGGATGCAAAAAGTTGTTTCATTTCACAAATTAAAATTGACCAACAATATTAGTGATAAACATGGATTTGTAAGTACTGTACGTCTTCTTTGTTTACCGCATTAGTTATTTAAGCCATTTGACGGTTGACACTACCACTATCCTCAATACTAGTTAAAATTTATATACATGTATATATATAGATATGGTATATATATCTATATTATTATTCATCGCATTAAAAAAATTATAGATGTACGATTTTTTTATTTATTTTCTTTTTTTTTTGATTTAACATCATCAACGGCGCATTGTATGTTTATTTACAATTTTCGGAGTAATTCGGACTCACTTCGGAGTAATTCGGAGTCAAAAAATGTGGCTGCCAGCATTTCTTAATGCATATTATGTATGACATTAGCTTTTCGGATAGATTTAAAAATATTCGGAGTAATTCGGAGTTATTAGAAGTAGCTGTCATTTATTTTTTATGCGTATTATGTTGTTTTTGGCATGTTTTATGTTTGCATTAAACTTTTTGAAGGAATTCGGAGTCATTCGGAGTAATTCGGAGTCATTTAGAGTAATTCGGAGTGCATAAAAAATTGCATAAAATTGATTTTTATATTGCATACATAGAACGAATGATTTGTCTTGCATTTGAACATATTCGAATTAATTTCGGAATCATTGAAAATATCTGCTGCGAGCATTTATAGCATGTGTCACAGTGTGAGTGTCAGCTATGCTATGACACTATGACATGAGTGAGAGCTGTTCACGTGCTACTGCTACTGCTGCTGCTGCTGTGCGGCGGTAACACTGTTTGCAACATCAAAGCTGAAAATTATCAATTTATATCGGACTCTGGCAGCAGCAGCAGCAGCAGGAAGCGCTGTAGTCTAACACTTGGCGAATGCTATGGCATAAGAGGCGCCTGTTGTCGGTCGGTCTTATCAATGCAAAATTTGCATTGCATTGCAAACGGTCTGAACACTTTGAAGTATGCCAACCAAGCAGAGAGTAACAGCAGCAGTAGCAGCAGCAGCAGCAGCAGCACGCTCTTGCTTGTGTCTGTCGTTGTCGTCGTCGTTATCTAAAACTTCTCACACGCAGCTAAAGACGATGATGATGACGATGACGATGTCGATGGCTTTAGCAGCTTCTCTAGCGACGGACAACGACAACGACAACAACGGCAACAAACTTTCGTTTCTCCATACAATTCTTGGAGTGGGCGAAATGCGCGCGCGTTGACTAAGCCAAACAAATTGGCGGCGTTTGGCTTTTCATTTGCAATGCTCTGTGCTCAGCGATCTACCGTCTACTTGTCTATTTGTCTGTCTGTCTGTCTTTATCGTCTGTCTGTCTGTCTCATTGTCCAGTTTTGTGTCCGCTTGTCCGCTTGGCCAAGGCCGCTACTTTTGAAGTTTACCGACGCTGATCGCGTAAATTTCATCAACTGCTGCGCAAAATTTCCTTCCTCTGCTTCTACTGCTTGTTGTTGTTTTATTGATCAGCGGCGGTTTTTTTTTTTTTTTTTTTTTTTGCGTTGCCATTTGCCCACCCGTTGCGCAGTCTGCTGCTCAACGCTGGCGGGCGCCATGCCAGCTCTCTCTCTCTCTCTCTCTGTGCTAGAGTCTTCTTTTTGGGGGGGCGCCTTTTGCCTTCTTTTGCATGCCAAGTCATAAATCGCGCACTGAACAAGCGCAGCGCGCAGACAGCAAAAGACACAACTGCAGTTATTGCCATAAGGGCTACATATACTCTCTCTATCTCTTTCTCTCTCGTCTCTCTCTCTCTTAGTGTATGCGTGGGCCTCTTCCTCTGCTGCTGCTGCTGCTGCTGCTGCTAAGTAGCCTGTGTTGGCCATTAATTTTGCTTAGTTCAAACGCTGCAAGCCGACAATCGACGTCAGGCGGCAGCGCTGCGTGTGTTCCAAACTCTGCTTAAAGACAACGTTGCAATATTTTCACATTTTTTTTTTTTTTTTTACAACTTGCAACATACAACAAATTTTTTTTATATTTTATTTATTTTTTTTTTCTTGATATTCTAAAAAATACAAAAAAAAAAAAATATTTTGCGTAACCGCAAAAGAAAAAAAAATATTGATATGGTCGTTGGCAATGTCAGCTGTTGTTGCTCTCAGGCCACGCCCATCTTGCACGCCCAACACAACACAAGACACACACACGCTTCAATCTATAATTTAACACTTTTTGCGGTCAGTCTCTGGCCATAGGGTCAACTCGCCTTTGGCTACAGTTCTCGGGTCAGGTGACAAATAATTTTCATGTCTCTATGTGTCTGTCCGCGATGTGTCCTTGTATCTATAGACGAGACAAAAGCCCGTTGGCTGCGTGTCAAAACAACAGTAAGTCGTCGCCACAGAAGGGAACAGCTACTAAAGTGTATAAGAGAGAGTGAGAGTGAGAGTGAGAGAGAGAGAGAGAGGGAGAGGTAGTGTGTGTGTGTGAGAGAGAGAGACACCCTAATAATAGTTTAGCCTTGCATGCTTATATTTTAGTCTGTCCTCCGACTCTTTGCCTAATACATTGAAATGCACTTAAATATTAAAAAACAACAACAACAAAAAAAAAATGATTAAAAAAAAAACGCTGACAAAAAACGCGCGCGTTTTAAAACGCCCCACTACAAATACCAGACACACACATGCACATACACATAGACACACTTCTACATATTGGTTTTGTCGGCCATGTTGCAACCCTAAAAAAAAAAAAAAACATACGTCGCATATCATTTGAAGGGTTGCTACCGCTGCTCCTGCTGCTGCTACGCAGCAACTTTGAGGTGTTGCCTAATGCGTTTAATTGCTGCAAGCTGGCACAAAAAAAAAATAAAATAAAATTATAATACAAAAAAAAAATCATTGCCAATTAGCCCAAAGCTCTCTTACTCAGCTCAACGCCTGGAGTAGTATCGCACTTTCGAGTTTTGCTGTTCAAGTGACTGACAGTCTGAACGACAACGACAACTTAACAACGAAAGCCAATGGACCCAAAAAAAAAAAAATGTTCTTCAAATGCTACGACAAATCTTCAAGTATCGCAGCACACTTGAAAAGCAGTGTAAAGCACAACGTTTGCACAGTGGCACAAAATTAATAATATTAAAAATAAAAATCAAAATTAGATTTTATAGAAAAAGTTTTTTTGTATACAGGAAAAAATTAGGAAAATAACGAAGCAAAGTTATAGAAACTTGCATAAATGACATGCAAATAAATCTATCCTGCAATAGATTTTGGAAAAGTTCAGGAAAACTGTTGAGCTGCGTATGATATATAGAAAGCTATATATTACAAATGTGGTGCTCCTGCTTCTTATAGCTTAGAAGAACTGAAATTCTGAAGATTCTCGAGAAAGACAAGAGTATTATCTGTATAAAACAATTGATCTTCATATAATTTATATGACAAAAATTTGCTGCTCCTTATAGTTGGGCAAATTCTAGTGCTGTAGAGATTTTCCAAGCGAATTTGTCTATATAAAAATCCAGATCCAGATATAGTTATAGTTATAAATTTCCAAAAATTTCTATTATAAAACGCAACAAATTTCAAACAGTTCAAAGTACGTTTCCCTTGCAATAATTCATAATTTATATGACAAAAATTTGCTACTCCTAGCACTTATAGTTTTGGAATATTCTAGTGCTGTAGAGATTTCCCAAGCGAATTTGTCTATATAAAAATCCAGATCCAGATATAGTTATAGTTATAAATTTTCAAAAATTTCTATTATAAAACGCAACAAATTTCAAACAGTTGAAAGTACGTTTCCTTTTGCATAGATTTCCGCCAAGTAAACTTCCAAGACATTGCACAATTGTGACACTGTGGCACAGTTATAGCCATATATCTATGCTATGCTATGCTATGTATCTATATATATAATTTATATCTCATGTCTGTGTCTGCTGCCATTAGTTTCATCATAGTTCAAAGCATAGTTGGCCATCTTCAAACTTGTCATTGGTTTCTATATTTTTTTGCGCCCTGCTCTGCTCTTATTTTTGTTGGGACCCGCGCCCTCGCTCGCTTGTGCTTACAAACATTTGTCGTTTTAGTTTTCTGTGACCATTGAGCCATGATGCCAAGTGGTCTGTCCGTCTGTTCGTCCGTTCGTTCGTTCGTTCAGTTGGTGAGTCGGTCGACCCTTTGCGTTGTAGTAACAGACGAAGCGCAAAAAATTTATCACAGCCAAGTTGACAAATAAAGTGATGTGAAGTGTGCATGTGTGTGTGTGGAGAGAGCGAAGTATTTCAGACTTTCAGCAGTTCCAATTCCATTTCCGGACAGCCAAAGCAGCAGCAATAGCAGCAACCTTTAAACGCAAATCAAATTAATTGAAGCTCACATGTCCTGGCAAGCCTTTCAGCGTACTACTCTTGCTGCTGCTGCTGCTGCTGCTGCTTCTGCTCCTTATACTGCGTGGTCGTCCTGCGTTATACGTTTCTCTTGTGGCTTGTCTTGAAACAATTCGTTTAGAAAATCAAAGGCGGCACACGTTATGTTCTTTCTATGTGCGGGTGTCTCACTCTCTCTCTCTCTCTCTATATGGCCAATTTGTCTGTCATAGTCAGGTAAAGAGTCGGTCGCTGCTTTTTAGTATTGCTCAAAATATCAAATACAATTTAAAAGGTTTTTGCTTTGATGTTGGACAACCGAACAACAGACGAAACAAAAACTAAATGAAGATACCAGCAGTAGTCCCTGTGGCTCGTGGTCAATGTATGTTTCAACAATTGTAGGATATATGATTATTATAATACAATGACAAACCAATTAGCTGAATGCTGAAGGCAACAAATTTAAGACTATTGCCGCTCTTTGCGCTTCTCAAATTGTATAATCTCAAGTTTATCATGTTTTACTTCTCATGAGGGTTTTTTTTTTTTTTTTTCTCAAGTAGTTTTATTTTCTCAATCTTCAATTTCAACTTCAACTTCAACTCGTTATTAAATTATTCAGTTTCTTTTTGGAATTTTGATAAAAAAAAAAAAATAGAATTTCCCCCGTCCCTATGACGGCAACTTAAGCTCTTTAAAGAGCTCTACCCTCAGTTAGAGAAAAAAATGTATCATACTTTGCACTTTCAATCTCTGTCTCATTTTATATTGAGGTCACAATTTAATGATGCATTAATTGTTCCCGAAAAAAAAAATGGGAAAAACTCTGAGTGAAAAATTTCACATAATCAAGAATAATAATAATGATGGCTGCACGTTTGCTTTATAAAGAGGAAACCTTCTCTCTAAGATAAGAGTGAGTGTGAAAGAGAGAGAGAGAGATAGAGAGAGATAGAGGCTCGCGGGCGCGTTTTGCAAATTACTAAATGCAACCCTGCTAAAAACCATAAGAGGGCGCAACCCCTGAACTAAGCTAATAATGATGCTCGCCTCTCTTATGTCTCTCTCTCGCTCACTCTCTCACTATCTCTCTCTTTCTCTCTATATATATATAAATTTAGACCCTCAAAAACATGCATAGTCGTCTGTCTGCATGTTCCTCTATCATGCTGTCTGTCCGTCCGTCAATGCGTCCATACGTTCATCTGTCTGTTCTTTCGTCCTTCTATACGTTCGTCTCATCGTCTCTTTGTCTCTCCGTCCCTGTGCCTATAAATGTCTGATTTCTTATCTAATGCCTAATGCCATCAATTGCGGCGCTGCGGCTCACTATCTGCGCATATATCAATGACGTTGAACGACACACACGCACGCAGGGGCAAGCAGCAGGGTCAGGGTGTAGACATACATCATGCCATCAACAACAGCAGCAACAGCAACAACAGTAACAGACGTAGCCATAGACTGAGTGCAAAGGGTATCTGCAGCTTGTCTACAATAAATAAACCCGAAAAACCCAAAAGGAACTGAAAACCTAAAAAACCGAAAACCGAAAACCAAAAATTCATTGGCTATCAGTTTGCGATCAACTTTTGTTCTGTTGCAAGATTAGGCATCATCATCAACTGCTGCTGCTGCTGCTGCTGCTGCTCCTGCTGCTGTTGTCCTGTGCTGCATCCTTTTGGGCAACGCCTGCTGAAACCGCAGACGCACATTATAAGCTTCAAGTGTTTGTTTCAAGGCAAGTTGCGAGTTTAGAAGATTTTCAACATTTTTGTTGCTGGTTTATGTCTTTGCAGCTGTTACAACTTGCTTGTTGCAAGTCCTGCTACTGCTGCTGCTGCTGCTGCTGCTGCTGTTGTTTCTTTTGATACTGCTGCTGTTGCTGTGGCTTTTGCTAATACTGTTGCCCCGGCAATAGTTTGCCTTAATTGGCTGCATATTTTTTTTTTTTTTTTGTGGCCTACAAGTACTGGCCACGCCCCCTTGTTTTGTTTCGTGCAACAGCAGCAGCAGTCTATCATCAATCAACAGCTTTTTGACCCTGGCCCAGACACACGTAATCGTGCAGCATGCGTTGCTATACACACGTTGGGGGCGCCGCCTCAACCACAATTTCTTGGCCGCCCTCCCCAACCATCCAAAATTGTAACAAAAATGAAATTTCTGGCTCTTACTTAACAATTGTAGACTGATTGGACTTGTAATACTTTTTGGAGAAAGAACTCGGAGCATTTATCATTGAGTATTTCAATACTAGACTTTTAGATTATGTTTGGATTTGGACTTAGGAACTTAGGACCAGGATTTTCTGTCATTTCTAGCTTTTCTAAGTTGTGTTAGTGCTAGTCGAAATTGCTATATTAAAGCTCAGTGTAGTATTTATCTAGGACTTCCTGGAAGTTTTTTCGGATACTAGCTAGAAAAAGCATGCCAAGGCTCTTACTTAGCAATTGTAGACTGATTGAACTTGTAATACTCTTTGGAAAAAGCAGTCGGAGCACTTATCATTGAGTATTTCAATACTAGACTTTTGGATTATGTTTGGATTTGGGCTAAGGATCAGGATCTTCCGTCATTTATAGCTCCTCTGCGTTGTTGGTGCTACTAGAAACTGCTATCATAAAGCTAATTGTAGAATTTACCTAGAACATCCTGTGAGTTTCCTCTGACACTAGCTCGAAGAGCAGTTTTAGACTCAGACTCTCAGAGCTACCTTAGTATTTTGTTAGACCTTCCCTACTATATACTATATTCACTAACTAACTAAAAGAAATTCTTAATTTCCCAAATCCCCCAAACACTTCTTCTACCTCTCTTCTCATACCAATAAACGGTGTCATTCGTTGTCATTCGTTTTAAGCTTATCGCATTGCTCACTCAATGGGCAAGTGTTAACCTCAATTGCGTACAGCTTGCTACACGCAGATAAAAAACAAAAAAAAAAATACAGAAAACGCCATCAGATTCCTAACAATGCGACTGCGCCCAGACATCTGTCATATGTATATATAGTATATATATATATATATATATTGTCGTGGCATTAACATTAGGCAGCATTAGGCATTAGCATATTGCGCGACTTGTAAGCGAGTTGTGTGAGTTGACGAGTTGACGTGACCAGCGGTACTTAAAACTTGGCTTGCTTTCTGCCACAAGCAGCACTAGCACTAGCACTAGCACTAGCGCCACATACAGTAAGGTTGCAAGAGGCACGTTTTACATTTTCGGCAGCGCAGCAAATGTGTCAACCAAATGAAACAAACGCAAAAAAAAATTTTGTTGGTGCTAAAAACTTGAACATTTAGTTTTTGCGCTTGATTTTTTTTTTTTGCTTTGCTTTGGCGGGTTAAGAGCTAACTGTCGAGCAAGAGGATAAATTTTGGGTGGGGCGTTGAAACTAATTAACATATTTAATGTTTTTGGCACGTTGCACGTTTGTTCTAGTCGCAGAGTCGGAGAGTCGGAGAGTCGAAGAGTCAGCGAGTTCAGTTAAAGAGCCAAACCCTTGGTCAACCCTTGGCGCCAGAGTCCTATATTAGGCTAGTTAAAATCTAATAAAAACCTGAGCATGCCTCATAAATTTCCAAAAAAAAAAAAAAAAAAGTGTAAGTATGAGGTATACGGAACAAAGTGCGAGCGGTAGAGCAGTTAAAGAGAGTTTCAAGAGAGTAGAGAGAGAGAGAGAGAGAGAGGGATGGAGAGCGGGAGTGTGAGAGGGTAGGGGTGTTTTTTTTTTTTTTTAGCTAGGTTAACCGCCTAATGGCGAACGCGCTTTTATGTTAAATTAAACCGGGACGATGTTGACTGTAAGATCCATGGTGCTGCTACCCGTTAGTAAGAAAAGGATGTGTGGAAGGGGTTGGTGCTACTGCCTTTTGATACTAGCACTTTTGGTGCATGGCTAAATTTTTTGACTTAATTTCATCGTCATCGTTGTTGACGTCGACGTTGCCGTTGCCGTTGTGTCGTTGTGTCGTTGACGAGGTGGCAAGTACGTTGTCGCTGAGGTGCGACAAAATATCACAAATAAAAATACCTTTTATGTTTTGGAATTTTTTAATATTCAAATGAGAGAAGTTGAGCACCAGAAGAAGTAGAAGGAGTCGCAGAAAATGTCGAGACTAAAAAAAAAAAATATATATATATATATATATAAATATAAGAAAAACCAAGAAAGAATGCGAACATTATTTGTGCAAGTGAGTTATATCCAAGGCATACCCTGTACTTCCAGTAAGACTTGTAGCCAGTAAAATTTTAGAGCATGCTATAAGCTTAGCATATCGCTAGAATAGTTTATTTAAGAGGTATATTTATATTATATAAAAAACAATTGCGTGGCGAGCGTCAAAAGTTTCATAAAAAACATAAAAATATTTCCTTGGTATTTGGCACAGTGCTACAACGATGGATGCCAAAGTTTTTTTTTATTTGTTTTTTATGTTTGTGGATTGTACGTCTGGACAAATTGTAGAGAGTATAGTGCGCTTGAAAGAATTGGTCGACTTAAAGAGTGCTTAAAGAACAGTCAGACAAAGATTGCTATTGGAGATTTTTGGGAAAAACCTAAAGATAAAAGTTTATAGAAAAGGAAGTCAAGGAACGCTGATACTACTAAAAGCTTGTTAATGTATTTCAATTAGATTTGAAAAATACTTTTCAGCTAAAAGATAAAGCATAGAAAGCAATACGAAAAGATAAAGATTAAGATAGTGTATGGAAGGGAAAAAAGCGGATCACTAGCGCTACTGTTATAAGCATGATGTCAACAACATTAGCGACAGATGTCAAGTGAATTGTATGACACTAAATGATGTGATTCAATTCAATGTAAACGACTTTATAAATATATATATATATATGAGGAATGAATGGAATTAACTTGGAACAAAAAAAAAAGACATACAGAAATTGCAAAGTCAGTAGGAACAGAAGAGGGAGAGAAAGACAGGGAATACCGCAAAGCATAAACCAAGCAATGTTTGTTAATCCCAAATGATGATGATTACATGCCAGAGAAAGAGAGTGAGAGAGGTAGAGAGAGAGAGAGAGAGAGGGAAAGAGAGCCACAAACAATCATTGACAAAAAAGAAAGAAAGAAGCTGAGGACGCAGTAAAAGTCGCTAAAGAAAAGGAATTTTTGTAGGGATCTTGTAAAGGATCTTGAAAAGCGATCGCAATACTTCTTCATCTTGTTATTGTTATTGTTGTTGTTGTTGTTGTTGTTTTTCTTTCGTTTTCATTGTGTGCTGATCAAAGTGGCGATTAGTGGCCGAACAAACAAGATTAAACGCCCATTTTTTTTCCTTTTTTTGTTCTTTACTGGTTGCGCCCACCTTAGAGACAGAGAGAGAATTAATAATGTTGAGGAGTGCATCATCATCATCATCATGAGCTATCAGCACATTGTTGTTGTGCTGCAAAAGACATGCATCCTTTATTTTTATTTTTTTTTTTTTGTATTTCCAATGAGCGGATCACACACTGATCCCTCAGCTAACAACATAATTAAGCAGCCGAGAATAATAAGCAGATGATGATGATGAGCATAGAGTAGAAATTTTGGTATGAGTTTCTTTTTTTTTTTGTTTTTTTTTGTTGTTGTTGATTGTATATTGCGCATACGCCACATTTGACTGACATTTTGCGGTGCAACACATTGCTTACCAGGGGGTAAACGATGCCCTGTGGCGCAGCGGCAGCGGCAGTGGCAGCCTCAATCTTGCATTTTCCCTTCACTTCAACAGCATCTTTAGCTTCTTCTTTGTGTGCATGTCTAAACAGAAAGAAATGCTTAGAAATTGAGGCCGAGGAGTCGACGACAGCTGAAGACAAATTTATTATAGCGCCGTTTCCGTTGAGAGCGTACGTCGCCAGGACAATGTATATCTATCTCTCTCTCTTACATCTCATGCTGTGTTTGCCGCTCCTTTTGTGGCATGCAACAAAACAGACAAAGTAAACCAAATCTAACGATTAAGTCTTATTACAAAAGCCTTATACTCTCTATTGTCTTCTCCTTCCACTGCCCCCAGCCCCAGTCCAAGTCCCTGCCACTGTTCCTATCGTCCCCCCAAAAAAAAAAACTCTCCTAGTACTTTTGCTTTTACAGCAAAATGAGCAGCAGCAGCTGTGCGTGGGCAACTGTAACAAGTACAACCCACATGCCACGCCTTCGATACCGCCCCCGCCTACTATACTTCTTTTGTTGCCTTTTGTATGTTGTGTTTGTTCCATTGTTGCCAAAAAAAAAAAGCAAAGTGAATAGTGGGAGAAGTAGGAGAAGCAGCAGCAGCAATGGTAGAGAATAGCTATAGAAGATGTTGAAGTAGAAGAAGAAGAAGAAGCAGGTCGCTGTCTGCTGTCTGCTGTCTGCTGGCAGCTGCGTTAGCTATGTCACACAGCGCTTCCATTAGCCGAAAGCAAATAGACAAGCTTGACTTGGATTTCGTCGTCATCGTCAACCTCTTGCAGAGGGCATTGCATTGCATTGAAACGGAAGTGCAATATTTGCTGTCAGCGCGCCATGCAAATAGATTTCTAAACGCGTGTTTATTCCCCCCTCCCCCCTCTCTCTCACTCTCCCCCTCTAAGCAAATACACTAACTTTGCGTTTAGGTATATTAGCTATATGAATGATTGGAGCTAATAATAACTTAGGGTAACCATATTATAGTTTTATACATACATTTAAACATTGGATATGCAATTCAAGTGCGCAAATATGTCCCTAAAACTAGATCTAATATTTGTTGTAACGGAAAATATAAAATCTGCCTTAGTTTTCTTAGGATGCCCAGCAAAATAGTAGAAATAAGTATTGTAAAGACTAGAGACAAACGATATAAGCTCAAAAACGCTTAGGATGATCATGGGCGGAATCAATTTAGACTAAATCCAAGCCTTGGAAGACTGAAATGACTTAATTTGAACCTGTATTAAGTTAGCTAAGACTAAATCCAAACCATAGAAGTCAAAAATATTTTAGGATGACCATTAAACAAATCAGTTTAGACTAAATCCAAGCTATAGAAGACTAAAATGACTAAGGATGAACATGGAATAAGTCAGCTAAGACTAAACGCAAACCATAGAAGCCAAAAATATTTCAGGATGACCATGAACAAAACAGTTTAGACTAAATCCAAGCTATAAAAGACTAAAATGACTGAGTATGAGCCTGGAATAAGTTTGCTAAGACTAAATGCATAACCATAGAAGCCAAAAATATTTTAGGATGACCATGGAAAACATCAGTTTAGATTAAATTCAAGCAGTAGTAATTTAAAATGTCTTAGGATAATCATGCAACAAATCAGTAAAGACTAAATCCAAATAGTAGTAGCCTAAAATGACTTAGGATGACCATGAAAAAAGTGAATTTGTGCTAGTATTAAACAATTGAAACATGAATAATAACAGGATGACTATGAAATTTGTATGTTTAGTTCTATGTATAAGTTCTGTATAGACTTTACCTATCAGCGAAGAGCTGAAATGCTGTAGGACTGATCAAAACAAATAATTAAAGTAAGCTTTTATAGATATATATAGAGATATATGGTATATAATGCCAAAATATAGTTAATTTTTGTACTCTATATTATTATTATTATGCATATGCATAGTCAATGGTATCTGGTAATTGAGTTAGAGCATATAGAAATTCGCTCTAATCCGCTTATACAGGTTTTATATACACATACACATACATATATATATATATATATATATTTTTCTTTTTTGGGTAATAGGATTTCGTTTTTTTTTTCTCCCCTATCCAATTTTTTTTTTGCTTCTACTGCTGTTGCTTCTATTTGGCCGCATGCGTCGTTTATTTGCCTACAACATTTTGTTGTTGTTGTCCCTGTTGTTGTTGTTGTTGTTGAGCAAATATGCCAAGCGCCACTTGTCGTTGTTGTTGTTGTTGTTGTCTTGATTTTTCTATGAGTCTATGGGGTCTATGAGCAAAACTCGTATACTCCAATGTATTATTATTATCGCTGACTACTTAAGACTTAGGTGACAGTTAAACACCTCAAATAAGCTACCGCATTTTTTTTTTCTTTTTCTCTCTCTTTTTTTTTTTTTTTTTTTTTGGGGTTCAACATTCGTTTCATATTCGCTTTGTGTGTTTTT
>JBAMBR010004145.1:0-17665 GCA_037044475.1 Zaprionus obscuricornis | reverse complement strand
CAACGTAAAATATTATCAAGCTATTGTGTTTAATTAGAGCATTATCTACGTATAAAATTATCGCAAAATGGGTTGTAAATATTAGTATGATTGTTTTACTAAAACCATTTTAAGGCCAATATCATGCAGTGCTTTATCAATCGAACTACTTTCGAAAGCTATTAAAATTCAAGTGTGTATTCGTTCTTTTTTTTATTTTTTTTTTTTGGCGGATTCCCTCTATTTGCTGCCAGATAGTGACTATTGATAAGTCAAGTTATTAATTAGAGATTCTTAATTAGGGCTATTTATCAACAATCAATTGTAATCGATAGGCTATCAATAAATTATGTGTTTCAGTTTGTATTAGTATTTCAAATTTCAATTAAATTTGTTTAATTTTTATTCTTAATGAAATTTAATAATGAATTTCACAATTATGAATTTCAATAAAAAATTTAACATTTTTTCAATATACTATCAGCTATGCCATCATTTTTTAACCAACTCTCGATTAAAACGATTCCCTTTTTCTTGGCTGCTGCAACTTCTGGTGAATCTTCCTTTTTGCGTTCTCTAAGCTCATGACAATGTCCAATGCCTAAAAATGCGATTGACATTTTAAATTTGCGATGCACTAATTTATAGAAAATGTTTTTTTTTTTTTACCTGGTATTACAGTCGCACATTCATCTAGTATGCCTGTAGTACGCCAGGGATCATAATTAGCTTTCGTAAAATAAACCTTATCAATGTTTGGCGTATTGCCACCAAATTTGGACATTGTCTCATTAATTCTATTATTTACATAATCAATGGTAAATTTAGGTCCAAAGTATTTCATACATTCTCCAACTTTAGTGGTAAATCTTACTCGATCACCAAAAGGTTGAAATGACGATGTAGTAGTGAAAAAATTACCAAATTCATTACAACTTTGATATAAATATTGACGTTCTGAAAGTATGTAGATGTATAAATGAATAATTTCAAGTTTATAATGATTTTCGTATGTATTGAACCTGCAAATCGTGGTCCAAAATTTAAACGGCTGAAGGTCCCATCCTCTTTTTTTGGTATTTTTTCGTTTAAAAACTCTACAAATTGATCAAATCCAGTAAAATTGTTATTTGCAAACGATGTCACATTTTTGCACAATTTTTGTAGCATAGATATACTATATGATTAATTGAAATATTTTTTAGTCTATTTTCTAGTTTATAATAATAAATTAATTATTACAATACTTACTTACTATGTTGTACATGTATTGTAAATGTTTCATGCATAACATCAAGAAATTCTGTTCGATTTTGTTCCTTTAACTCTTTGTAAATTGAATCATTTAGCTTCTTATGTTTTAAATAATCATATGATATATTTGCTATACGATTATAACATTCATCTCCACCAATTGTGCGTAAAGCTCGGCCAACACTGACAAAACCATCTGATAAAATAAATATATATATATATTTATAATAATTCTAATGAATTTATTAAATTTACCCGAGAAATCGAGTACGTGGTAAAGTGCAGCTCCAGCTGCCCAACCGCCATCCATTAATTCAGGATACAATTTCCTAAAATAGGCTACCATAGTGCCAGCATATGAGCAGCCAATAAGAATAACTTTAGCATTTGCCAATTCAGGTTTTGTTGACTTAACATATCTTATGACATGTGCCAGATCAGCTAATGCTTGATCCACGGTTAAATATTTAAGATTTTCAGTAGATAAATCTCTATATAATTATTAAAATCGAAATTATGAAAATTATTTTATATGAGTTCTGCTGTAATTCAATCGAACTTACTCGACAGGTCTACTTTTGCCATAATAACGATGTTCAGTTCCAATCGTATAAGCATTAAACATTTCGGATAACTCGTAATAAAAACTGAGTAATTTAATTTTAGGCAGTAGATCCCATTCGCCAGAAACACTAATAAATAATGGACCACCAGGTTTAAAGAAATATGCACTTTCTAAACAATACTATAAATTCAAATAAATTTGAAATTATGCTAGATAATATATTATATTATATTATATTATAGCCAACCATATTCCATGTGCGGTTATCGTTATCATTGAAATGATCCACTTTCTGTTCAATCCATAATTCTTTTTCTACATAATTTTCATTTATTGCAATTGTCAATTGTATAAAGATAATAAATAGAAAATATTGCAACATTTTAGACTATATCCCGCAACGATCACAACTTGACTGTATCATACGCTTAAAATATATGCAATGAGGTCCCATAAATAATTCGATAATTTTATGGTTTTAAATAGTAAAAGTTAATATGATTATTCATGCAATAATAGTTAATGCTATGATATAACATTTATTATATAATTATATATAATATATATTATATTATATATAATATTTATTATATATAATGTGCAAAGAAAGAGTTTGAATTTCATGTGTTCGAATATTACCAACACGTGTTTCAAATTCAGTTCAATATAATTAGGTTTATCAATGCCGGATACGGAATTTCCAAAGGGGCAACCCTTAAAGTAATATGCAGTTGTGGCTACTATATAACACACTTGTACTCTATACACGTTTTTCTTTCCTCTTCGGCTACTTGATTATAGACTTAGAAGAAAGAGCTGAAAAGAAAACAGGAAGGCCGTAAAATTCGTGACACTACAAAGTGGATTAATGTATGCGCCGAAAATAGTCTTTAAATATGCAGAAACTATCGAAAGACGAAATCATATCAAAAGGATAGCGAAAGGATGTGCGTGTCGTATAACCATTAACATATTAAATTTTTGAAATTTGAATTCGAATTCTAAGAGAGCGGAAGTTTGAACTATTTAATTGAATATTTGGAAATCTTCTTTTTTCTTCTTTTTAGGTTATCTTCTACGATTCAGACTGGAATCCAACTGTCGATCAACAGGCTATGGATCGAGCACATCGCTTGGGCCAGACTAAACAGGTGACCGTCTATCGTCTTATCTGCAAGGGAACAATTGAAGAGCGTATTTTGCAACGAGCACGCGAAAAGAGTGAGGTAAGAAAAAAAAAACACAATTCGACGTTCGCAGGAAACCGCAAAACTCTTTTAAGCAAAGCAAATACAAAAAAAAAAAAAAAAAAACTGGCATAATACTTGGCAGGGGTTACGGCATTGTATTGCCGCATATTAGGCACGTGCGTAGACTTCCCCACAGCTTACCCGCACCGCCCTCAGCCTGCTAGTTTTAGTTTGTCTGATGCATTGTTGCGCCTTTTTTTTTTGTTTTGTTTTTATTGTTTTGTAAATGAAACCTAAGTCGCACGCATGGAACACTTGTACATGATGTAAAGCATTGTTGATTGGGGAGTAAAACGATACCGGAAATTAATTATACAATTGGTTAAGGCGACATTTCGGTTACGCCTTGAAGTTCTCTAGCCTCCATTTCAAACATAATGTTTTTTTTTTTATTATATTTATTCCTTTTGCGCCTTGTGCATTTATTACTTTAATTGCCCAACCCTTGATTATCATATTAAAGTGCTTATGCCGCAGGCAAAACGGAAGCCAAGGAAATTCCCCTAGTTAAATCCTATGGCGGCGCTATATGTCTGCTACGTGTTTTATTTTATTTCCTGTAGCCGTTGCTCATTTCATTTCAGATTTCAGTCGGCTTTAATTTTGAACTATAAATATATAATAATATTTTTTTATTGATATTACAGATACAACGCATGGTCATAAGTGGCGGCAATTTCAAGCCAGATACACTTAAACCTAAAGAAGTTGTCTCTTTACTTTTGGATGATGAAGAAATTGAAATGAAATGTAAGTTTTTATCATACAAATTCAATAAATTTTGTGTACTTATAATATTTTGGTATTAATTCGTTAATAGATCGCCATGAGGCTAATCTTCAGGTTAAAGAGGAAGTTGCCTCAACGCCCTCACCAAATACAACACAAGCAAAAACAACAACAACAACAAAAGCAGCTAAATTAACAACATCATCATCAGCTACAACACAAAATGAACGCAAGCGACGTAAAGCTAATAAGGTAATTTATATATAATATATAATATAATATCATTCATATAAAGCAAATAGTATAATTGTATAGAATCTAATAATGATTTCCGGTAACAGACGACAAATTTTTTTTTTTAAATTCATAACAAGATGAAGTTAACGCATGATCCGAATGATACTGTTAATGGCCACTTATTAGACCAAGTTTACACTTGTTGCATGCAGCGACAAGTTGCGCTGTCGCAATGAAAGTAAATGATCTTTTAAGTGAAGTTCAAATTGCGACTTGGCCATATATAGACGGCAGAGGGGAGGAGGAGGGGGAAAAAGTAAAGACTGAGATTGAGATTGAGTAGAAAGAAGTAAGAGAGACAGCAGCAGCAGCAGCAGCAACAGCAGCATCGGGTTTGGTCTTTTGTTATTCTTACTTGGGCTTACTGCATGGTGGTCATGGTCACGTGATTCATGCAATAACAAAAACAAGAAAAAGAAGTAGTAAAAGAAGAAGAATAATAACAACAACAACAACAACAACTGCAGTAGCAGCATAATATTAACGACAATTCAATTTGCTACAAGACTCAACTCATCGTTTGTGCCTCATCTTGTCTTGGTCTGTTACGTAGCGTGCTTTGAACTTGCTGCCAGAACTTTAACCATATACAAGCATATACGTATGGGTATATATATAATATATACATTGGATCTCTTGCCTATATTCATTCATACAATTCTTGCTGTTGTTTTAGCTTTTCGTTGTTGTTGTTGTTGTCTTCCCTATGTCTAAAGCAAACACTTTACCAACGGCGAAGCAACTGCTTCTTCTTTTTCTTCTGTCGTACAAGTCTTAAATATAAAACAAAAACAGTTTCAAGTACCTTGTGGGGTGCACCACTAACTTATGCTCTTCTTTTTTTTTTTTTTTTGTTTTCGTTTCGGTTTCGCTAAATGATTTTGTGCGTTCAATGGAACACTGATTATGCACTGTTGCCTCTGTTTCTGCTTCTTTATTTTTGTCTTTCTTTTACTTCTTTCACTCTATCTTCACTTTTGGTTAGTTCTATTTTGTTGCGATCTCTTTTACTCACTTTTTGCCAGCAACACTCAAGTTCATATACCACACTATATACATATACAGAATTTATAAGTGTTTTAATGGCACGCAGCCATTTTTATTTCTACTCTTCTTCTGTTGCATCTACTACAACTTCCACTACTACTACTACTACTACTACTACTACTACTATGTCTGCTATATTGTCTATGTCTCTCAATTCATTTCGAGTTCAAGTTTCAGATATATACTTTGCTCAAGTTTGAGGTTAAGTGTCATTGCCCATATATGTACGTTGATTTTGTTATATTTTGTTTAGGCCTATTTATTGAATTGATTCACTTGGAACCATGATTACATTCATTTTGTGTTACTGTTGTTTATAACAGACATATATGAATTTTATGGTCTATTGCTTTAAATAGTTTGTCATAGAATTTTGCTTTTCTTTTTGACTTGTTTAGCAATTAAAATGGAAAAGAGAAATTACATTTTTTTTTCTTAATTTTCATTTACTACAAAATTTTCTTTTGTAACTTGATAAAATACACTGTAAATTCAAATTAAATACTTTCAAAAATATTTTGCTACTGTTTTTGTTTATCTAGTTAATTGTTAAGAAAATCTGTGCAAATTTTATGCAAAATTTCAACTGCTAGTCAGTGTTAAGCGAAGAGTGAATCACTGAAGCATAGCCAAAGAAATAGTCTCATCCCTGCTTGGCATACATTGTAGACACTCCTTAGAAGCCATTGGAGCCAACAATAGCACAAGTCTTAAATTTAGTATGAATTATATTAACAGCATAAATTTAGAATACAACAAAAATTGTACAACTGTAGAAGCAGAAGCAGAAGACGAAGAAGAAGCAGAAATGTAGACATAAATTATAAAGTGAAACCTTTTTCGGCCCAGTTATTTTAGGGTGGAACTCTAAAAACAATATAAAGAAAGGAAGAAGAAAAAGCAGCAGCAAACAAGAATATATCTTGCACACATCTTACTTCCGTTGCTCATAAAAAAAAAATGCTAATTGATTTTTATTGTTACATAAAAAATTTCAACATTTTTTTTTTTTAAATTTTTTATTATTATTATTTTTTATTTTATAATCATTTTATATATATATATATTTTTTTGTATTATAGGAAGCTAATATGGGCGGCGTTACGATACCAGCAAATGATGATGATGGTGTTGTCGCCAGTTGCAGCTCATCCGCTAAACGTATTAAACATGAATTGGATGAGGATTCAATTGATGTTGGCATTGCATCATCGACATCAAGTGTTGGCACCGATAGTAATAATCAAATACAAATTGGCCAAGAGACTTATGTACCAGGTGCAACATGTGTGCAACAAGCAGAACAACAACAGCAGCAGCAACAACAACAGTTGCAAGCTGATAATGATTCTGATAATGAGGCTTTAATTGTTGATGGTGATAGTTCATCAAATTTATCACAAAATGAAACAATGAGTAAGTACCGTTACGATATAAACAAAATGAAATTAATAGTCAAAATAAAATATTTATTTATTTATTATTATTATAAATATGCAGAAATATTCTATATATAAATGCAATCACTTTATGATTATTATTATTAATAATAATTCAAATTATTTGGCAATAAGTTGTGCGAATGCAGAATGTGGTCTACCAACTGAACAAGTTGGCATAAATAACTTGGCCTGTTTTTGCACATATGTTTTGCTAAAATGCATGTGGGATGTGCAATGGCAACAAACAAAACAACTTGCAACTTGCAATTGGCAAACTGCAACTTGTTTGCAACAACAACGACAATAACAACAAAACGCATGTGATTTGCATTTGTGAAGAAATAAAAAAAAAATGTTGGTAAATTGTTGAAAAATTTGTTTAACAATTAACCAATCGAAAGTACAAGACATGCAGTAGAAGTAAGCAATAGCAATAAGCAAAAGCAACAATAAAAACAAAAAATCCAAAACCAAATATAAAATGCGACTAACTGATGTTAAATCGCGACAAGTGCAACGTCAACAGATTGGACTCGTTGTTAAAGTCAAATCTGTGCAACAACAACAACAGCAGCAGGAGCAATAGCTACAGTTAACTGTGACTTGTTGTCTTGGCCAAAGTCGAATGTATTTTGCCTGGTTAACTGTCTAACAACAGATGGGTTAACAATTCGATTGTCGTGGCAAACGCAACAAATTTTTAGTCTATGTCTTGCTTTAGGTTCGCTTGTCGTCGTTTCGCCTGTCGCCTGATAACGTTTACACTTTCCTGTTGCTCAACTTTTGTTATACCCTGTATAACTATGTAAACATGTTATTGTTTATATTGAAGCAGGATATATATAGTGCACGACAGATATTTAATTTATATAAATTTTTTTTTTTATTTCATTTAAACATTTTGCTGTTCACGTACGCAACCCAATTTGATATCAGTGGCATTGCCTGGAAATTGTTGCTGCTGTGCCAGTTGATTATGTTCCTCAATCCGGGTAACTTGTCAGTTAGTCAGCCAGTCAGTCAGTCAGTTTATACGTCAGACAGTCGCTAAGTTGTAAGCTGTTAGCTTTTTTTTTTTACTTTTGGCCTATTGATTTGTTTGGCTTTATGCACATAAAATGCTACAATGTTCAGTCGAAAAAAAAAAACGCAGAAACGGAAAACAAACAAAAACGAGACTCTCATAAATATTTTTTATATGCCATTTCTTTAGCTTTTTTTTTCTTGGCTTCTTTTTTTTTTGTTGCTGTATTTGTTTTTCTGTTGGCGCTTTTACTATTTTGCAGGGCTTGGCAAATGAAAACATCTAATTTAATCAATGGCTTCACGTGTTGTGGCTACATAAATTTGTAGCTACCTTTTGCAGTTTTCGACTCTAATTTTTTGTTTCTACTGTTGTCTTGATTTCGTAACTTTGTTGTATTTTACCTTTTGCTAGACATTTATTTGCTGTTTATTATGAAGCAAAATGAGAAATTGTCATGAGATGAACTTATCGTTATTGAAATGTTCACATTTAATTCCGGGTTATGAATATCGATGTTATGTATAACTTTAATAATAATAGAAATGCAATAAACATAAAAAAACAAGAAACAAAAACAAAAAATATATAGAAAGAAAAAATGTCCTGTTAATTGCATTTTATTATTATGTTTAATACAATATATACAAAAATATGAAGTTTCGATTTTCAACACAAATCTAAAATATTTATAAAATATTTATGCTTGTCATATATTTTTTTTTTTTTTGAGATTTTCTTTAAACAAGTTAAATACAAAATTGTGTATATAAAGTTCATTAACTTGTCTTTGAGCTTAAAGATTTATAGTGAAAACACATCCGGTGTTATTATATACTCTGCCCTAGCTCTAAGCTCATTCACTTACGCGTGCCTCATACACACACACACACACACACACACAGATATACTTAAACACTTTTAACTGCATTCCATAAAAAACACTTGATGCTGGCTCATAGCAAAAATCGCGGCAGTCTCTTTAGGTGTTTCATTTTGCCACAACACACATTTAATTTTATGCAGCAGGATTGCATTTATTTTTTTTTCGCTCTCTTCACTGTTGCATTTTTGCTGCTGCTGCTGTTGCGATTGCTGATAGTTGTACGTAATTTTACACATTTACTTGGCAAGCAATGGCGCTAGAAAAATGTGGGTTAATTTTCCCCAATGTAGCTGAGACAGTCACAGTCCACAAATCATCCGGTTAGTTAGTTAGTTAATCTGAAGACTTGAACTGTTGTGTGTGTGTGTTTGTGTTGTGAAGCGTGTAAAGCATTCAAATTGTAATTCCAGTTGAATGTTTCATTCGTCATGTATGTTGTGTAATGAAATGACAGCAAAAGTAAGTATGTTTTAATTGATTTCATTTAAGTCTCGTTACATTTCTTTTTTTCATTTCATTTTCAACTGGACACGTGCCAATTGTTAATACTGTGAAAATGATACTTTCTCAATATAATAACAAAATATATACAAAAATACAATTTACAAGTTTGTATATTGTACAATTTGAAATTGTATTTTTGTATATATTTTGTTATTATATTGAGAAAGTATCATTTTCACAGTATTAACAATTGGCACGTGTCCAGTTGAAAATGAAATGAAAAAAAGAAATGTAACGAGACTTAAATGAAATCAATTAAAACATACTTACTTTTGCTGTCATTTCATTACACAACATACATGACGAATGAAACATTCAACTGGAATTACAATTTGAATGCTTTACACGCTTCACAACACAAACACACACACACAACAGTTCAAGTCTTCAGACTAACTAACTAACTAACCGGATGATTTGTGGACTGTGACTGTCTCAGCTACATTGGGGAAAATTAACCCACATTTTTCTAGCGCCATTGCTTGCCAAGTAAATGTGTAAAATTACGTACAACTATCAGCAATCGCAACAGCAGCAGCAGCAAAAATGCAACAGTGAAGAGAGCGAAAAAAAAATTGCAATCCTGCTGCATAAAATTAAATGTGTGTTGTGACAGCAAATAAATGTCTAGCAAAAGGTAAAATACAACAAAGTTACGAAATCAAGACAACAGTAGAAACAAAAAATTAGAGTCGAAAACTGCAAAAGGTAGCTACAAATTTATGTAGCCACAACACGTGAAGCCATTGATTAAATTAGATGTTTTCATTTGCCAAGCCCTGCAAAATAGTAAAAGCGCCAACAGAAAAACAAATACAGCAACAAAAAAAAAAAACCAAGAAAAAAAAAAGCTAAAGAAATGGCATATAAAAAATATTTATGAGAGTCTCGTTTTTGTTTGTTTTCCGTTTCTGCGTTTTTTTTTTTCGACTGAACATTGTAGCATTTTATGTGCATAAAGCCAAACAAATCAATAGGCCAAAAGTAAAAAAAAAAGCTAACAGCTTACAACTTAGCGACTGTCTGACGTATAAACTGACTGACTGACTGGCTGACTAACTGACAAGTTACCCGGATTGAGGAACATAATCAACTGGCACAGCAGCAACAATTTCCAGGCAATGCCACTGATATCAAATTGGGTTGCGTACGTGAACAGCAAAATGTTTAAATGAAATAAAAAAAAAAATTTATATAAATTAAATATCTGTCGTGCACTATATATATCCTGCTTCAATATAAACAAAAACATGTTTACATAGTTATACAGGGTATAACAAAAGTTGAGCAACAGGAAAGTGTAAACGTTATCAGGCGACAGGCGAAACGACGACAAGCGAACCTAAAGCAAGACATAGACTAAAAATTTGTTGCGTTTGCCACGACAATCGAATTGTTAACCCATCTGTTGTTAGACAGTTAACCAGGCAAAATACGTTCGACTTTGGCCAAGACAACAAGTCACAGTTAACTGTAGCTATTGCTGCTGCTGCTGTTGTTGTTGTTGTTGTTGTTATTGTTTTATTGTCGCACAGATTTGACTTTAACAACGAGTCCAATCTGTTGACGTTGCACTTGTCGCGATTTAACATCAGTTAGTCGCATTTTATATTTGGTTTTTTTTTTGTTTTTTATTTTTTATTTTGTTTTTATTGTTGCTTTTGCTTATTGCTATTGCTTACTTCTACTGCATGTCTTGTACTTTCGATTGGCTAATTGTTAAACAAATTTTTCAACAATTTACCAACATTTTTTTTTTTTATTTCTTCACAAATGCAAATCACATGCGTTTTGTTGTTACTGTCGTTGTTGTTGCAAACAAGTTGCAGTTTGCCAATTGCAAGTTGCAAGTTGTTTTGTTTGTTGCCATTGCACATCCCACATGCATTTTAGCAAAACATATGCAAAAGGCCAAAAGTTATTTATGCCAACTTGTTCAGTTGGTAGACCACATTCTGCATTCGCACAACTTATTGCCAAATAATATAAATTATTATTAATAATAATAATTATAAAGTGATTGCATTTATATATAGAATATTTCTGCATATTTATAATAATAATAAATAAATAAATATTTTATTTTGACTATTAATTTTATTTGGTTTATATCGTAACGGTACTTACTCATTGTTTCATTTTGTGATAAATTTGATGAACTATCACCATCAACAATTAAAGCCTCATTATCAGAATCATTATCAGCTTGCAACTGTTGTTGCTGCTGCTGTTGTTGTTGTTCTGCTTGTTGCACACATGTTGCACCTGGTACATAAGTCTCTTGGCCAATTTGTATTTGATTATTACTATCGGTGCCAACACTTGATGTCGATGATGCAATGCCAACATCAATTGAATCCTCATCCAATTCATGTTTAATACGTTTAGCGGATGAGCTGCAACTGGCGACAACACCATCATCATCATTTGCTGGTATCGTAACGCCGCCCATATTAGTTTCCTATAATACAAAAAAAAAATGATAAAATGATTATAAAACAAAAAATAATAATAATAAAAAATTTAAAAAAAAAAAATGTTGAAATTCTTTATGTAACAATAAAAATCAATTAGCATTTTTTTTTTTATGAGCAACGGAAGTAAGATGTGTGCAAGATATATTCTTGTTCGCTGCTGCTTTTTCTTCTTCTTTTCTTTATATTGTTTTTAGAGTTCCACCCTAAACTAACTGGGCCGAAAAAGGTTTCACTTTATAATTTATGTCTACATTTCTGCTTCTTCTTCGTCTTCTGCTTCTGCTTCTACAATTCTACAATTTTTGTTGTATTCTAAATTTATGCTGTTAATATAATTCATACTAAATTTAAGACTTGTGCTATTGTTGGCTACAATGGCTTCTAAGGAGTGTCTACAATGTATGCCAAGCAGGGATGAGACTATTTCATTGGCTATGCTTCAGTGATTCACTCTTCGTTTAACACTGACTTGCAGTTGAAATTTTGCATAAAATTTGCACAGATTTTCTTAACAATTAACTAGATAAACAAAAACAGTAGCAAAATATTTTTGGAAGCATTTAATTTGAATTTACAGTATATTTTGTCGAGTTACAAAAGAAAATTTTGTAGTAAATGAAAATTAAGAAAAAAAAAAAAATTAATGTAATTTCTCTTTTCCATTTTAATTGCTAAACAAGTCAAAAAAAAAAGAAAAATTCTATGACAAACTATTTAAAGCAATAGACCATAAAATTCATATATGTCTGTTATAAACAACAGTAACACAAAATGAATGTAATCAGTGTTCCAAGTGAATCAATTCAATAAATAGGCCTAAACAAAATATAACAAAATCAATGTACATACATATATGGGCAATGACACTTAACCTCAAACTTGAGCAAAGTATATATCTGAAACTTGAACTCGAAATGAATTGAGAGACATAGACAATATAGCAGACATAGTAGTAGTAGTAGTAGAAGAAGTAGTAGCAGAAGAAGAGTAGAAATAAAAATGGCTGCGTGCCATTAAAACACTTATAAATTCTCTATATGTATATAGTGTGGTATATGAACTTGAGTGTTGCTGGCAAAAAGTGAGTAAAAGAGATCGCAACAAAATAGAACTAACCAAAAGTGAAGATAGAGTGAAAGAAGTAAAAGAAAGACAAAAATAAAGAAGCAGAAAACAGAGCATAATCAGTGTTCCATTGAACGCACAAAATCATTTAGCGAAACCGAAACGAAAACAAAAAAAAAAAAAAAAGAAGAGCATAAGTTAGTGGTGCACCCCACAAGGTACTTGAAACTGTTTTTTTTTTTTTATATTTAAGACTTGTACGACAGAAGAAAAAGAAGAAGCAGTTGGTTCGCCGTTGGTAAAGTGTTTGCTTTAGACATAGGGAAGACAACAACAACAACAATAACAGCAACAATTGTATGAATGAATATAGGCAAGAGATCCAATGTATATATATTATATATATACCCATACGTATATGCTTGTATATGGTTAAAGTTCTGGCAGCAAGTTCAAAGCACGCTACGTAACAGACCAAGACAAGATGAGGCACAAACGATGAGTTGAGTCTTGTAGCAAATTGAATTGTCGTTAATATTATGCTGCTACTGCTGTTGTTGTTGTTGTTGTTGTTGTTGTTATTCTTCTTCTTCTTCTTTTACTACTTCTTTTTCTTGTTTTTGTTGTTGAATGAATCACGTGACCATGACCACCATGCAGTAAGCCCAAGTAAGAATAACAAAAGACCAAACCCGATGCTGCTGCTGCTGCTGCTGCTGCTGCTGTCTCTCTTACTTCTTTCTACTCAATCTCAATCTCAGTCTTTACTTTTTCCCCCTCCCCCTCTCCTGCCGTCTATATATGGCCAAGTCGCAATTTGAACTTCACTTAAAAGATCATTTACTTTCATTGCGACAGCGCAACTTGTCGCTGCATGCAACAAGTGTAAACTTGGTCTAATAAGTGGCCATTAACAGTATCATTCGGATCATGCGTTAACTTGATCTTGTTATGTATTTAAAAAAAAAATTTGTCGTCTGTTACCGGAAATCATTATTAGATTCTATACAATTATACTATTTGCTTTATATGAATGATATTATATTATATATTATATATAAATTACCTTATTAGCTTTACGTCGCTTGCGTTCATTTTGTGTTGTAGCTGATGATGATGTTGTTGATTTAGTTGCTTTTGTTGTTGTTGTTTTTGCTTGTGTTGTATTTGGTGAGGGCGTTGAGGCAACTTCCTCTTTAACCTGAAGATTAGCCTCATGGCGATCTATTAACGAATTAATACCAAAATATTATAAGTACACAAAATTTATTGAATTTGTATGATAAAAACTTACATTTCATTTCAATTTCTTCATCATCCAAAAGTAAAGAGACAACTTCTTTAGGTTTAAGTGTATCTGGCTTGAAATTGCCGCCACTTATGACCATGCGTTGTATCTGTAATATCAATAAAAAAATATTATTATATATTTATAGTTCAAAATTAAAGCCGACTGAAATCTGAAATGAAATGAGCAACGGCTACAGGAAATAAAATAAAACACGTAGCAGACATATAGCGCCGCCATAGGATTTAACTAGGGGAATTTCCTTGGCTTCCGTTTTGCCTGCGGCATAAGCACTTTAATATGATAATCAAGGGTTGGGCAATTAAAGTAATAAATGCACAAGGCGCAAAAGGAATAAATATAATAAAAAACATTGTGTTTGAAATGGAGGCTAGAGAACTTCAAGGCGTAACCGAAATGTCGCCTTAACCAATTGTATAATTAATTTCCGGTATCGTTTTACTCCCCAATCAACAATGCTTTACATCATGTACAAGTGTTCCATGCGTGCGACTTAGGTTTCATTTACAAAACAATAAAAACAAAACAAAAAAAAAAGGCGCAACAATGCATCAGACAAACTACAACTAGCGGGCGGCGGATGGTGCGGGTAAGCTGTGGGGAAGTCTACGCACGTGCCTAATATGCGGCTATACAATGCCGTAACCCCTGCCAGTTTTTTTTTTTTTTTTTTGTATTTGCTTTGCTTAAAAGAGTTTTGCGGTTTCCTGCGAACGTCGCATTGAGTTTTTTTTTTTCTTACCTCACTCTTTTCGCGTGCTCGTTGCAGAATACGCTCTTCAATTGTTCCCTTGCAGATGAGACGATAGACGGTCACCTGTTTAGTCTGGCCCAAGCGATGTGCTCGATCCATAGCCTGTTGATCGACAGTTGGATTCCAGTCTGAATCGTAGAAGATAACCTAAAAAGAAGAAAAAAGAAGATTTCCAAATATTCAATTAAATAGTTCAAACTTCCGCTCTCTTAGAATTCGAATTCAAATTTCAAAAATTTAATATGTTAATGGTTATACGACACGCACATCCTTTCGCTATCCTTTTGATATGATTTCGTCTTTCGATAGTTTCTGCATATTTAAAGACTATTTTCGGCGCATACATTAATCCACTTTGTAGTGTCACGAATTTTACAGCCTTCCTGTTTTCTTTTCAGCTCTTTCTTCTAAGTCTATAACCAAGTAGCCGAAGAGGAAAGAAAAACGTGTATAGAGTACAAGTGTGCTATACAGTAGCCACAACTGCATATTACTTTAAGGGTTGGGTCTTTGGAAATTCCGTATCCGGCATTGATAAACCTAATTATATTGAACTGAATTTGAAACACGTGTTGGTAATACGTGTTCGAACACATGAAATTCAAACTCTTTCTTTGCACATTGATAAATGCATTTCCGTAGAGTTTGAAGTTGATTTGAATTTGAGTTGAACAGTACTTGAAATGTCATTTTATAGACTAATATCAAAATAAAATAGAACTTATCTATATATCTATCTTATATAATAAATGTTATATCATAGCATTAACTATTATTGCATGAATAATCATATTAACTTTTACTATTTAAAACCATAAAATTATCGAATTATTTATGGGACCTCATTGCATGTATTTTAAGCGTATGATACAGTCAAGTTGTGATCGTTGCGGGATATAGTCTAAAATGTTGCAATATTTTCTATTTATTATCTTTATACAATTGACAATTGCAATAAATGAAAATTATGTAGAAAAAGAATTATGGATTGAACAGAAAGTGGATCATTTCAATGATAACGATAACCGCACATGGAATATGGTTGGTTATAATATAATATAATATAATATATTATCTAGCATAATTTCAAATTTATTTCAATTTATAGTATTGTTTAGAAAGTGCATATTTCTTTAAACCTGGTGGTCCATTATTTATTAGTGTTTCTGGCGAATGGGATCTAATGCCTAAAATTAAATTACTCAGTTTTTATTACGAGTTATCCGAAATGTTTAATGCTTATACGATTGCAACTGAACATCGTTATTATGGCAAAAGTAGACCTGTCGAGTAAGTTCGATTGAATTACAGCAGAACTCATATAAAATAATTTTCATAATTTCGATTTTAATAATTATATAGAGATTTATCTACTGAAAATCTTAAATATTTAACCGTGGATCAAGCATTAGCTGATCTGGCACATGTCATAAGATATGTTAAGTCAACAAAACCTGAATTGGCAAATGCTAAAGTTATTCTTATTGGCTGCTCATATGCTGGCACTATGGTAGCCTATTTTAGGAAATTGTATCCTGAATTAATGGATGGCGGTTGGGCAGCTGGAGCTGCACTTTACCACGTACTCGATTTCTCGGGTAAATTTAATAAATTCATTAGAATTATTATAATTATATATATATATTTATTTTATCAGATGGTTTTGTCAGTGTTGGCCGAGCATTACGCGCAATTGGTGGAGATGAATGTTATAATCGTATAGCAAATATATCATATGATTATTTAAAACATAAGAAGCTAAATGATTCAATTTACAAAGAGTTAAAGGAACAAAATCGAACAGAATTTCTTGATGTTATGCATGAAACATTTACAATACATGTACAACATAGTAAGTAAGTATTGTGTTAATTAATTTATTATTATAAACTAGAAAATAGACTAAAAAATATTTCAATTAATCATATAGTATATCTATGCTACAAAAATTGTGCAAAAATGTGACATCGTTTGCAAATAACAATTTTACTGGATTTGATCAATTTGTAGAGTTTTTAAACGAAAAAATACCAAAAAAAGAGAATGGGACCTTGAGCCGTTTAAATTTTGGACCACGATTTGCAGGTTCAATACATACGAAAATCATTATAAACTTGAAATTATTCATTTATACATCTACATACTTTCAGAACGTCAATATTTATATCAAAGTTGTAATGAATTTGGTAATTTCTTCACTACTACATCGTCATTTCAACCTTTTGGTGATCGAGTAAGATTTACCACAAAAGTTGGAGAATGTATGAAATACTTTGGATCTAAATTTACCATTGATTATGTAAATAATAGAATTAATGAGACAATGTCCAAATTTGGTGGCAACACGCCAAACATTGATAAGGTTTATTTTACGAAAGCTAATTATGATCCCTGGCGCACTAAAGGCATACTAGATGAATGTGCGACTGTTATACCAGGTAAAAAAAAAACATTTTCTATAAATTAGTGCATCGCAAATTTAAAATGTCAATCGTATTTTTAGGCATTGGACATTGTCATGAGCTTAGAGAACGCAAAAAGGAAGATTCACCAGAAGTTGCAGCAGCCAAGAAAAAGGGAATCGTTTTAATCGAGAGTTGGTTAAAAAATGATGGCATAGCTGATAGTATATTGAAAAAATGTTAATTTTTTATTGAAATTCATAATTGTGAAATTCATTATTAAATTTCATTAAGAATAAAAATTAAACAAATTTAATTGAAATTTGAAATACTAATACAAACTGAAACACATAATTTGTTGATAGCCTATCGATTACAATTGATTGTTGATAAATAGCCCTAATTAAGAATCTCTAATTAATAACTTGACTTATCGATAGTCACTATCTGGCAGCAAATAGAGGGAATCCGCCAAAAAAAAAAAAATAAAAAAAAGAACGAATACACACTTGAATTTTAATAGCTTTCGAAAGTAGTTCGATTGATAAAGCACTGCATGATATTGGCCTTAAAATGGTTTTAGTAAAACAATCATACTAATATTTACAACCCATTTTGCGATAATTTTATACGTAGATAATGCTCTAATTAAGCACAATAGCTTGATAATATTTTACGTTG
>JBAMBR010004142.1:0-19089 GCA_037044475.1 Zaprionus obscuricornis | reverse complement strand
ATAATACATAGCCAAATTATATGGCAAATTATATGCTGAGCGTAAAGTGTGCGAATAACAAATGTTTTAAGCCTTGTATAATTTAGGGCCGGGGACAACAGGAGAGACAGTTAAATTATACGAATGCTGTATCGAATTTCCTTAATATAATAAAACTGAGCCAAGTGTGAAATTTACAATTTAGACAATTGTCATTCCAACATTTGTATGGAATATACAATAATATATATGTATATTATATATGCATGCACGTAATTAGCAATTTAATTAGTTAAGGTATCAAATTTTAGAGTTATAACTAATGTAAACTATACAGCAATTTGTGTGTAACAAATTCGTTGCAGAAAATTGAAACTAAGCTTGTGAATAAACATGAAAATGAATTAAACTAAATCAATACAAATATCTTGACAAGCAACAGATACTACATATAACTAGACAAAAGCTAATAAAATTTACATATGGTCAAAAGTTTAGTTATAAGATTTGTCCAGACGTAAGCATCACATTTGACTTTGCTATTTATAGCAATAGTAAAAATACTAATAAAACTAATAGTAAAAGAAGCTAAATAAAAAAAAAAAAAAAAAAAAAAACATGGACACATTATGTTTTTTGTTTTTGTTTATTATTTTATTTTGTTTGCTTAAATTATGAATATAAATCGAAATAATTTTACTCTCGTTTAGCTAATTTCTTTTTGTTCTTTGCCAACTTGTTAACATTTTTATGTTCTTTTTCTTTTTCCTTTCTTTTTGCTTCATACTGCATAATTTTGTGGCAACTTGTGTGTGTATGTAAAATATGTATATGTATTTTGTTAGCACTGTTAGGCAATGGCTACTGGACAATACAGTTTTGCCCAGCTCAATCCTTATTTTTTTTTTTTTTTTGTTGGCAGTATTCCATTTCCATTTTCCATTTTCCATATCTTCATCTACTTCAATCTTGAAGTTACTCTGACGTCTGCGTCTGTTCACCATAATTTCGTAGGAAATCAACCTAAACATGCCCTTTATATACCCTTCATTAAGGTTAAATCGCTTGGGGTATATTAATACGTTTATTGAAATATCTAATTTAATTATTTATTTATTATATAAAACCAATGAAAATAAAATTAATCTTATTTTATTTATGTTCATATATAATTTATTTTGTTTTTTGTTATTTGTTTTTTTATTTCATTTAATATTTTATTTAATTTTTTTCATTCCTTTTACAGAGTATCTGCTCGTCTATTTTGCCATTTGACTTTATAGTATTTATAACATATTTATTAATAATTTATTTTTATTTTTATTTCTTATTTTTTGTTTGTTTGAATATAATTTAATATTTAACTTAATTTGACTTCATTTCTCTTATAGAGTGTCTGTTTGTCTACTACATTTTCAGTTGACTTTATATGTAGTATTTATAACATTTCCATAACTTTCAAAGTTTACCCATTTTACCCTCAAACTGAATTTGTTTTGTCTGCTTCTCATTGTTATTGTTGTTGTTTTTGGTTGTTGTTGTTGTTGTTGTTGTTGATTCTTTGATTCGACTTCCTCTGCTGCTACTGCTACTGTGGGCTTCATTAACGCCGAAATATATAGCTCAAAAATTGCGTTAGCCTTAAAGCATTGGCAAAAAGTTGAAGTCATGCGAACAGACAGACATGCAAAAGGCTTAAGGATGCCGAAAAACCACAGGACTTACTCTCTGCTCTGCTCTGTTGTGCTGTGTGCAGTGTGTGTTGCCGCAAAGCCGCATATGCAGCATTTGCTACCATCTCTGGCTGAAAATGATGACTCGTTGTGCTGTCTCTCTTTCTCCATTTGATATGCAGCAACAATTGCAATCCGATTTTACAGCTTTTCTGGTTCAGTTGTCGTCCTTGCGTATTATTGTAACAACAGTACATGCTGCTGCTGCTCTTGCTGCTTCTGTTGCTGCTGCTGTTGTTGCTGCTGTTGCAACGTCAGCTGGCATTATCCCTTTTCTACTTTGGCTTACCTTGGCCCCCTGCCAGCTGCTGTGACTGCAGAATTTTGCAGAATCCTTGTTAAAATTTACTTCAGATGTACTACTGCATAATCACAAGGACTGCTGTTACTTGTCTTCTTTGGTCTTTGTTCTCTCTACTCTCTCCCCTCTCTCAATATATTTCTTTTTTTTTGTGATAATTCGCTTTTAGTCGCATTTGCCATTGCCACAATTGGTCGAACAATTTCGACTTCTTTCGTATCCTTATGTAAGTCAGATTTTTCCAGCTTCTCCTACTACTACTACTACTACTATTACTGCCAGCACAATGTGATTTATTGGCATGTGTATATTATTCTATTTTCTTTTCTCTCTCTCTCTCTCTCTTTCTCTTTTGCTCTCTGTCTCTGTATCTTTCTTCTTTTTTTTTCTTTTGGCACAAATTGATTTCTGTAAGTTATGACGGTCAATTTCGCTGTTTTCTCTCTTTTCATTTTTTTTTTTCTATTTTGTTTCTGGCTAAAAGGCTTTTCCAAGAATTATATCTAAACGAAAATGTAGCAGGATAAAATGTTGATTTTAAGTTCGCTTCGGGAGCTATTATTCGTTTCTAATGGATTCTCGTTTTAAGATTTATTTTATATTCAGGCAAGTAACTTGCTAATAAATTCAATTTCATTTTCGGAAAAGATTTATAGAAATTTCATCGAATTAATGGTAACTTGATACTTAAAGCTTAAAAATTAAATTTAATAACACCGCAGAAATGTTCCACAGTTGGTCAAATTTAATTAATATATAAATAATAATTAAATTGTCTCGAAGGACACTTACATTATCTGCATATTGTTAAGTAATTGAATATATAATAATTTTAATTGCAAGTTTGCTTGAGAAACTTACAACTGCTACTTGCCACCTGTAACGCATGTGCTGCACAAATTGCAAGCAAAATGCAATATTAAATTTATATATAACTGTATATGTACATTTGTATGTGTGTGTGCCTTGAGCATCTTTCTATTTGCTGGTTGTAACATGTGTTTCCTTATGCTCTGCTTCTTACCACATGCCACATGCCACATGCCACATGGCACATGCAACTTGTAACGAATGTCCTTGACGCGTAATTACTATCGATTGCTGACAATGACTTGGCTTCAAATTACAAAAGCTAACACACACACACACACACACATACACATACATATACATATACACATGCGTAATTGTGTTTTTATTAGTGGGACGCTGCATACAGTTATGTCATCGAGAACAGTTTGATGTCGACCAAAAGATACAATTACACTTTGAGATACATTTGCAAATGCAGTTATCAGAGAGACAGTTACACAGTGGCTTGCTACTGCTGCTGCTGCTGCTGCTCTTGTAGCTGTTGCATTTACTGCTATTAGCTGCTGAAGCTTTTGGGCTACAATTTGTCGCCTAATAGGTTAATTAGGCAACGGCCAGTGAAATGCGTGCAAAAGGGAAATTGAATTTCTGCTTAGGCCACAAGCACACATCAGCACACACTTCAACATACAAACACAAACACAAAAACACACACACATACACATACACATACACATACACATACAATCATATACATACATAGTGACGTCATCACATAACGTTGTGCACTTAGTTGATACGAAAACGAATTCAACCACAGAAATTAATCTGCTCAGAGAGCAAATGAGAAAGAGAGAGAGATTGGTAAAGGGAGTGAGTGACGAAAAGGGAAAGATAGACTCGAGGCATATACTAGTTGAACATGTGGACAATTGGACAGTGGGTCAGACAGACAGTTGAGAGAAGTCATTTGCGTCAGCCATCCATCCTGGCAGCTGACAGCAAATTCAATTTGTAAATTTTTTGGCATGAGGAAATGGCGATGCGAGGGAATGAGAATTGGGCAACAGGCAAATGGTTGCAGCTGTTGTCAACATCAACGGCAGCAGCATCAACAGCAGCAGCAGCATCAAGAGCACCAGCATCAACAGCAGCAACAGCAGCAGCAGCATGCATGCTTGGTTTGGCAGCTTTATTTTGATTTTGTTATGTGCCACAACTTAATTTAAGTAAAATAAAATAAAATAAAACTAAATTGAGCCACAGCTCAACGAAGTGCAGCACTTTAGTGACAAATATAATAAATAAAAAAATGTTTTTTTTTTTTAATATATTTTATATACAAATATCAAAAATCTATAAAAAAAATATATTAAATTCTCTTTTATTTATTGCTAGTCAAAATAATTGTATTAACCATTGAAATAATAAAAATAAATATTTCTGAGTATTTGATAATCAAATTTGCTTGCATATATTTTTGCCTACATATGTACATACATATATGGCCATAAAAATAGGCACAACAATTTCAGTTTATATACATATATATTTGTATTTATGTATATTTCGCACTTTTACAATCAGACGAATTGACCTTGTAACAAATATGCACAAATTGCAAACGCCGGCAACGACAGCAATAGCAACAGCAACAACAACAACAACACCAACAATAACTGAACTGAAATAATATATATATACATATATATATATATATATATATATATATATATATATAAATGTATATAATATATAAATCCACAATAACAACATTTTATATCTGTATATCTTTTTAGCTGTATCTGTAGTTGTATGTATAGTCGTTGCTTTTATCCGAGGCGCTAGTTTTAAAGCTTACATAAAGTAGCGTGTTGAAAAACTGCACACAGAACTCAAAATAAATCACAAAAAGAGAAAACACGTGATCAAAATAAACGACTACTGAATGCGCTTTCAATTTATTATTTAATTTATATTATTATTAATATTTTATTTATAATTATTCATTTGTAGTTTTTATATTTTTAATGATTATTAATTATTTCTATTTATTTTATTAACTTAACTTATATTATTTATTTATAATTATATTTATATTTATTTATTTAATTATAATTATTTAATTCATTTATTTGGTATGTTTTAATTTATCTTATTTAATTTAGTTATAATATTTATTTATTTTATTTTATTATTTATTTTAAATATTATTATTATTTATTTTTATTTATTATTATTTATCTGCAATATTTATTTAATTTTATTAATTTTATTTATTTTTTCATTTATTTTCTTTACTTATTTTTTTGGATTTTACATATTATTTATTTATTTTATATACATATATATGATGATTATTTAGTTTTACTATTTATTATTTATTAATATTTACATTTATTTAATTTTTTTAAGTTTTATTTCATTTTTTTTAATTTACTTATTTAATTTTTTTATTTATGTTTATTAAATTTTATTTATTTTTATATATTTTATATATTATTATTTACTTTTATTTATATTTATTTATTTTTAATTATTTTATTTATTTTAATTTGTATGTATTTATAAAATATTTTATATTATAATTTCTATCAATTTTATTACCATCAAGTTGCAAACTGATCCTAAAAGTCATGTTTTCTCTCTGCTTACAGTGCAGGCAGTAAATTTTCCCTACTTAGACTGCTTTTAACTTTAGCTGAGTCAATTTTTATTGCTTCTCAACGTGTTAGACACATATGTATATATTTATCTATATTTGCATGTCAGAGCTCGCTGAGCATGAGTTGAATTTTCATTTTGCAGCTTTCAGCTTTCAGTGTAAGTTTGAGTTTGATTGAAATCTATGACAGTTTTAGAACTGACTTTGCTTTCTTTCTACGGCAAAATGTTGCCAGTAATATGGTTCAAGGTGTTTTCGATTGACAGAGACGCGCCATTAAAATAGCTTTGATGGATTGAGTAAGGGCAGCTGATGCTGCAGCTGCGGTTGTTGCTTATAAAAATAAAATAAACGATTTATACTTATTTTTAACTGGAAATAGACAAAACACTGACAATGCAAACTATCAGAAAAAAAAAAAGATTAAAATAAATAAATATTGTAATGATTTTTCTTGATTCAGTGAAATAAGAAAAAAATAAACGAGACAAGTTTTACAATGCATATAATTATAATAAATGTTAAACTCATATTTGGTTTGCAAAAAGCGGTGAAGCACACAGTTCATGGCTAAACGGCAGGTGCAATTGAACTTAATTGTTGCATATAAATGGCAAATAAATATATAGCATTTGAATTATTCAAGTTAAAGTAAGACTCAGACTTAGACTCAGACCTAGACTGAAACTCAACGGCACTTTGCCTGAAAATCTATAGCAATCAAGTCAAATGTCAATTGCATGTCATTTATCTGCCAGCACACTTGGCGTATAAGTAATCCGATTTAATTAATCACATATACGCAATGCTGTACAAAGCACTTGGTTTAACTCAATGTGAACTTTTACAAAACGATTTTAAAAACAATAATAGTAAAAACAGAAGTCGAAGAAAAAAAAAAGTAGAAGTGCAAGCGATAGCACTTCAAGAAAGTTCAACAGAATTCACTGTAGAGTATAAAAAATGAGCATAATAAACTGCAGTAGTAGCTGCCAAGTACAACGAAAGAGAAAGACAGAGGTAGAGAGAGAGGATAACGTCAACGACTATGACTACGACTACGACTCAGCATGTTTCATATAGTTAGTATGGAGGAGTCTTAACGAGGTATATCATGAGCAGAAATTTGTTGTTATTAAGTGCCTGGCGACACTTGAGTGTCGTTTTGCTGAGGCACAAAGTGAATTATGAAGCTCAACTCTAGTGGGAAGTGAATGTCAAGCAGAACAGTTGAGAAATCTATTAGTTACGTCTATATAACCGTAGGATATATGTAGATATACATACTATATATACTTGTACTTTATAAATATATATAAATATATTGAGAGAGAGAGAGAGGGCAAAATTTTCTTCCCTCATAGCATTTAATCAATAAGCTAACGATTAGTCTTATCAGTTGTACAATTTCTACCTGCTGAGGAGGGAGGAGGTCATCAACAGCAGTTATGGTATTTAGATAGCATATAGCTGTGAAATTACCTAGAGCTTGGCTATTTTTAATTAAACCTTAAACAATTATACAGCCAAATCTTATCAACTGTGCTGTGCAAAGTAGAATACTCATACTCAACGTAGTATCTTAATTCATATTTAATCTTCATTTTTATATTTGCATAAATTTCACACGCAGCTGAGATTCACACAAAAAAAAAAAAATAAGACTGTGGAACTTTTTGGCACTTTTCAATAATTTTATTGCTTTTCAAATTACTTTTTCTTTTCCCATATATTTTTTGTTTTGCTCAGCTGGCAGTTAGCACCTCAACTTGCCGTGCTAAAAATAAATAAGTTTCTTTAAAAACAAATGCAAAAAAAAAAATGAAAAAAGAAATAAAAAACAAAGGAAAAATTCATAAAAATTAATTTCAAATACAAACTGTGAGCCGCATATGCATTGTTCTTAAGAGACTAATATTTGCTTTTGCTTCTGATAATATTAATTCCATAATACATGCCAAATTATTAACTTCTAAATCATTTTTTATGGATTTCCATAGTCTGTTTTTTTTTTTTTCCAGTCTGCATATGCGATGTACTAAATATAAATATAATCGCATTATTTTGTGCTATTTGTATTTTTTACGAGCATGTTACGTACATTACGCGCAATACATGTGCGTCCATTCATAAATTATTTTCTATTCTAATTTTATTTCTACTACAAAGTACCAAAAAAATAAAAATAAATAAATAAAATAAAGTGAACAGAACCCGACCAAAGTACTACAACAACAACAACAATGACAACGGCAACAGCAATATTTATGCAAAGAATATTATATTTATTTCTTTTTCTTTTTTTTTTTGTATTCTGTATTTCCATGTACACAAATTGAACTGGCCAAAATCATAATTACATGTAATTTGTATTCGCTGTTCATATGAGGTACAATCATATTTATAAGCACAAACGCACAACAACACATACACTCACACATACGCACACACAGACAAAGATCAACACATATGCATTAGAATAGAGATGCTTGCGGTCTGACGCCAATTTGTGTTTATATAAAATAAAATAATTTATTAAAATACACTCACTGCAACAGCTGCTAGTCCGGGCATATTGACTAAATAACAGAATAGAAAATATTAAAGAAAAATGTATATAAATAATTAAACATAAATAAAAAAAAAATTTAAAATTTAAAAAAAAATATTTTAAATTTAATATAAAAAAAAATAAATAAAAATGTTATATTTAAAATATACAACATATATTTGAAATAAATAAAAATTTAAGCACATTAATTTTTAAAAACAAAAAAAATTAGAAATTTTAAAATTCAAAAACTAAAACATATGAAAAGCAACGAAAATCTCTTAGTAATAACTTCAATATTTTACTCTATTTACAAATCAAAATGAAAGTGTATTTATGTATGTCAGAAAACAAAAAACGTGCATTTCTCATGTACCTAAGTTTTTTTTTTTTTTTATTACAGATAATTTTAGTGAACATGCCCACTGTGCGTGCCAAAGATATAACAACAGCAATTTTATACAATAAAATTTTTGCGCGACATTTCTTATATACAAAAACGTATTTCTCAACTCAACGTGAGCCACATATTAAAGAGCATCAACAACAAGAAAAAAAAAAAAAAAACAGACGAAATAAATAAAAAAAAAAGAAAAAAAATTAAATAAATAAAACATAGCGTTAAGAATCAACGCTGTCTGAGTGCAAAAAAAAAAAAAAAGAAGAAAGAAAAAAAAATGTAATGCCAGCCAGTTGTGTGGCAAGTTCAGAAAGTCGACATAATAAATTCATATAGTATGATGAGTGTAGCTATAGTTGAGAGTGTGACTGTGAGTCAGTAAGTCAGTGAGTGTGTGTGTGTGTGTGTGTGTGTGTATGTGTGTTTGAATGCGTGCCGGTCAAGCTGATCTCACAACATTTTGTCGCCAAATTTGGCAAATTGCAAGTTACGACGCGAACAGTTGTTGAAATCTTTAGTTTTTCTGTACTCTGGCCTGGCGTCTTACTACAAAGCGGGCATGCATGTTATATATTAAGCAAAAAAAAAAAAAACGCAGTCTGAAAAGAGTTGTTGCGGTTTTTTTGCCATAGCTCAATTCTATTTATAGCGTATCTTATAGTCGTGTTGACATTAGCCCCATTAGCTTTGCCAACTTCTTGATTTTGCTTTTCGCGTTTTGTTTTTGTTTTTTTTTTTTTTGTATGTCACAGCCCACAGCTAAAAATTTTGAGTATATAAGAAATCGAAATACAAGATAAATACAAAATATTCAAAATACTCAACAAACATTTTTTGTTTTTTTTTTTTTGACAGACATTGTGGGCGTGCATTTGAAATATTTGTGGCGCAACTTGAAATAATTGCAAGCTAGTCAACTGCAATTCCAATTGCTCACAAATCATGTAATACAACTGTCACGCCTCCAGCACGATATATATAGTATGAAGCTGCTCTGGTCCGCTCACCATTTTCTCAGTTCTTGCATAGACTTGGAAGATCATGAACTTTGCGTTTTATTAATAAATTGCACTTCATTTGTTTTAATGTGTAAACGCTTAAAAAAGTAAATACAGTAGCATAGAGATACATTTATAGAGACATACAGATACAGATATAGATACAGTTACAGTTAAAGCGTTGCGAGATAGAGATACATTTACAGTTGGAAGCTATGAATACAGCAAGCGTTGAAAATAATGGGCGCATTAATAAAATTAGAGCAAAGCGTAGAATACACAGTCATAATAAGATAAACACACGCACACACCAAAAGAGAGATAGACAAAGGGAGAGAGAGAGAGAGAGAGAGAGAGAGAGACAGACACACAGACAAGCAAAGTGATTGTCTGGGAAATTGGTTCTACGATTAAGAGAGAGAGAGAGAGAGAGAGAGAGAGAGAAAAAATGTCAAGTTCTCAAATAGCGCATGAAAATGACATAAGAAAACGAATCGAGTGAAAAACTACAATGCAAAATTTGATGACCTTAAGAATTGATAAGCCAAATGAAATCAAAGCGAAAGAAAATCTAATAAATTTAAATGTAACTGTTAAATTTTGCGATATTAGCTGAAGTTTGAAGATTGATAAACCAAAATTAAAGTGAATATAATTTTAAAGATTAAGCAAAAAAAAAAAGCAAGAGAAAAAACTTGCAAAAATTCTAATAAATTTCAAAATAACTGTAGAAATGCATCAAATTTATTGGGATTAAAAAAAATGAAACCATTCGTAATTAGTCTGCTGTTAAAAATTATTGATAAAATAATAAACAATTATTTTTTGTTTTACTGTAAAAATGTTGCAATACTCACCAAAAAGTTATTTGATAAATCAAAATTGAAGAAAATATAACATTAAAAATTTAAAAAAAAAATAAATGCATAAGAAAAATGTTGAAATGTAGCAAATTTTTATTGATTGATAAAAAGTGAAATAATTTGTTGTTAGCCTTGTATTAAATATTACTGATAAAATTTTAAACAATTCTTGTTTTGTTTTTTTTTTTTAATGTAAAAATGTAGCGATATTAACTGAAGTTGATTATTAAACATTTAATTTTGGTTTAAATATTGGTGTTTTTTTACTACAAATATTTAGCGATATTACCTTAAGTTGATTCATAATTAAAAATTAAAGTAAATATAACTTTAAAAATTTAGCAAAAATAAAAATTGTCATAAATTTCATTAAAAAAAAAATTGAAACAATTCGCTGTTAGTCTATTATTAAATATTATTGATAAAATAATAAAGAATTATTGTTTTGTTTTGTTTTTTTGTTACTTTTTGTAGCTCGCTCTCTGCTATACACAAAGTTATTTTTATTTTCACGCTAAGAAAACAATAACAATAATTTTACTTTTTTTTTTAATATTTATTTTCATTGTCGCGTTTCAATTTCAGTATACGGCGCGTTAGCTATAATCTAATCTTGGGTATTAAAACAAACACACATGAATGAGTTTCACTGAATATATGTGTATATATTCAGTGAAACTCATTCATGTGTGTTTGTTTTAATACCCAAGATTAGATTATAGCTAACGCGCCGTATACTGAAATTGAAACGCGACAATGAAAATAAATATTAAAAAAAAAAGTAAAATTATTGTTATTGTTTTCTTAGCGTGAAAATAAAAATAACTTTGTGTATAGCAGAGAGCGAGCTACAAAAAGTAACAAAAAAACAAAACAAAACAATAATTCTTTATTATTTTATCAATAATATTTAATAATAGACTAACAGCGAATTGTTTCAATTTTTTTTTTAATGAAATTTATGACAATTTTTATTTTTGCTAAATTTTTAAAGTTATATTTACTTTAATTTTTAATTATGAATCAACTTAAGGTAATATCGCTAAATATTTGTAGTAAAAAAACACCAATATTTAAACCAAAATTAAATGTTTAATAATCAACTTCAGTTAATATCGCTACATTTTTACATTAAAAAAAAAAAACAAAACAAGAATTGTTTAAAATTTTATCAGTAATATTTAATACAAGGCTAACAACAAATTATTTCACTTTTTATCAATCAATAAAAATTTGCTACATTTCAACATTTTTCTTATGCATTTATTTTTTTTTTAAATTTTTAATGTTATATTTTCTTCAATTTTGATTTATCAAATAACTTTTTGGTGAGTATTGCAACATTTTTACAGTAAAACAAAAAATAATTGTTTATTATTTTATCAATAATTTTTAACAGCAGACTAATTACGAATGGTTTCATTTTTTTTAATCCCAATAAATTTGATGCATTTCTACAGTTATTTTGAAATTTATTAGAATTTTTGCAAGTTTTTTCTCTTGCTTTTTTTTTTTGCTTAATCTTTAAAATTATATTCACTTTAATTTTGGTTTATCAATCTTCAAACTTCAGCTAATATCGCAAAATTTAACAGTTACATTTAAATTTATTAGATTTTCTTTCGCTTTGATTTCATTTGGCTTATCAATTCTTAAGGTCATCAAATTTTGCATTGTAGTTTTTCACTCGATTCGTTTTCTTATGTCATTTTCATGCGCTATTTGAGAACTTGACATTTTTTCTCTCTCTCTCTCTCTCTCTCTCTCTCTCTTAATCGTAGAACCAATTTCCCAGACAATCACTTTGCTTGTCTGTGTGTCTGTCTCTCTCTCTCTCTCTCTCTCTCTCTCTCCCTTTGTCTATCTCTCTTTTGGTGTGTGCGTGTGTTTATCTTATTATGACTGTGTATTCTACGCTTTGCTCTAATTTTATTAATGCGCCCATTATTTTCAACGCTTGCTGTATTCATAGCTTCCAACTGTAAATGTATCTCTATCTCGCAACGCTTTAACTGTAACTGTATCTATATCTGTATCTGTATGTCTCTATAAATGTATCTCTATGCTACTGTATTTACTTTTTTAAGCGTTTACACATTAAAACAAATGAAGTGCAATTTATTAATAAAACGCAAAGTTCATGATCTTCCAAGTCTATGCAAGAACTGAGAAAATGGTGAGCGGACCAGAGCAGCTTCATACTATATATATCGTGCTGGAGGCGTGACAGTTGTATTACATGATTTGTGAGCAATTGGAATTGCAGTTGACTAGCTTGCAATTATTTCAAGTTGCGCCACAAATATTTCAAATGCACGCCCACAATGTCTGTCAAAAAAAAAAAAACAAAAAATGTTTGTTGAGTATTTTGAATATTTTGTATTTATCTTGTATTTCGATTTCTTATATACTCAAAATTTTTAGCTGTGGGCTGTGACATACAAAAAAAAAAAAAACAAAAACAAAACGCGAAAAGCAAAATCAAGAAGTTGGCAAAGCTAATGGGGCTAATGTCAACACGACTATAAGATACGCTATAAATAGAATTGAGCTATGGCAAAAAAACCGCAACAACTCTTTTCAGACTGCGTTTTTTTTTTTTTTGCTTAATATATAACATGCATGCCCGCTTTGTAGTAAGACGCCAGGCCAGAGTACAGAAAAACTAAAGATTTCAACAACTGTTCGCGTCGTAACTTGCAATTTGCCAAATTTGGCGACAAAATGTTGTGAGATCAGCTTGACCGGCACGCATTCAAACACACATACACACACACACACACACACACACACACTCACTGACTTACTGACTCACAGTCACACTCTCAACTATAGCTACACTCATCATACTATATGAATTTATTATGTCGACTTTCTGAACTTGCCACACAACTGGCTGGCATTACATTTTTTTTTCTTTCTTCTTTTTTTTTTTTTTTGCACTCAGACAGCGTTGATTCTTAACGCTATGTTTTATTTATTTTTTTTTTTTTCTTTTTTTTTTATTTATTTCGTCTGTTTTTTTTTTTTTTTTCTTGTTGTTGATGCTCTTTAATATGTGGCTCACGTTGAGTTGAGAAATACGTTTTTGTATATAAGAAATGTCGCGCAAAAATTTTATTGTATAAAATTGCTGTTGTTATATCTTTGGCACGCACAGTGGGCATGTTCACTAAAATTATCTGTAATAAAAAAAAAAAAAAACTTAGGTACATGAGAAATGCACGTTTTTTGTTTTCTGACATACATAAATACACTTTCATTTTGATTTGTAAATAGAGTAAAATATTGAAGTTATTACTAAGAGATTTTCGTTGCTTTTCATATGTTTTAATTTTTGAATTTTAAAATTTCTAATTTTTTTTGTTTTTAAAAATTAATGTGCTTAAATTTTTATTTATTTCAAATATATGTTGTATATTTTAAATATAACATTTTTATTTATTTTTTTTTTATATTAAATTTAAAATATTTTTTTTTAAATTTTAAATTTTTTTTTTATTTATGTTTAATTATTTATATACATTTTTCTTTAATATTTTCTATTCTGTTATTTAGTCAATATGCCCGGACTAGCAGCTGTTGCAGTGAGTGTATTTTAATAAATTATTTTATTTTATATAAACACAAATTGGCGTCAGACCGCAAGCATCTCTATTCTAATGCATATGTGTTGATCTTTGTCTGTGTGTGCGTATGTGTGAGTGTATGTGTTGTTGTGCGTTTGTGCTTATAAATTTGATTGTACCTCAAATGAACAGCGAATACAAATTACATGTAATTATGATTTTGGCCAGTTCAATTTGTGTACATGGAAATACAGAATACAAAAAAAAAAAGAAAAAGAAATAAATATAATATTCTTTGCATAAATATTGCTGTTGCCGTTGTCATTGTTGTTGTTGTTGTAGTACTTTGGTCGGGTTCTGTTCACTTTATTTTATTTATTTATTTTTATTTTTTTGGTACTTTGTAGTAGAAATAAAATTAGAATAGAAAATAATTTATGAATGGACGCACATGTATTGCGCGTAATGTACGTAACATGCTCGTAAAAAATACAAATAGCACAAAATAATGCGATTATATTTATATTTAGTACATCGCATATGCAGACTGGAAAAAAAAAAAAACAGACTATGGAAATCCATAAAAAATAATTTAGAAGTTAATAATTTGGCATGTATTATGGAATTAATATTATCAGAAGCAAAAGCAAATATTAGTCTCTTAAGAACAATGCATATGCGGCTCACAGTTTGTATTTGAAATTAATTTTTATGAATTTTTCCTTTGTTTTTTATTTCTTTTTTCATTTTTTTTTTTGCATTTGTTTTTAAAGAAACTTATTTATTTTTAGCACGGCAAGTTGAGGTGCTAACTGCCAGCTGAGCAAAACAAAAAATATATGGGAAAAGAAAAAGTAATTTGAAAAGCAATAAAATTATTGAAAAGTGCCAAAAAGTTCCACAGTCTTATTTTTTTTTTTTGTGTGAATCTCAGCTGCGTGTGAAATTTATGCAAATATAAAAATGAAGATTAAATATGAATTAAGATACTACGTTGAGTATGAGTATTCTACTTTGCACAGCACAGTTGATAAGATTTGGCTGTATAATTGTTTAAGGTTTAATTAAAAATAGCCAAGCTCTAGGTAATTTCACAGCTATATGCTATCTAAATACCATAACTGCTGTTGATGACCTCCTCCCTCCTCAGCAGGTAGAAATTGTACAACTGATAAGACTAATCGTTAGCTTATTGATTAAATGCTATGAGGGAAGAAAATTTTGCCCTCTCTCTCTCTCAATATATTTATATATATTTATAAAGTACAAGTATATATAGTATGTATATCTACATATATCCTACGGTTATATAGACGTAACTAATAGATTTCTCAACTGTTCTGCTTGACATTCACTTCCCACTAGAGTTGAGCTTCATAATTCACTTTGTGCCTCAGCAAAACGACACTCAAGTGTCGCCAGGCACTTAATAACAACAAATTTCTGCTCATGATATACCTCGTTAAGACTCCTCCATACTAACTATATGAAACATGCTGAGTCGTAGTCGTAGTCATAGTCGTTGACGTTATCCTCTCTCTCTACCTCTGTCTTTCTCTTTCGTTGTACTTGGCAGCTACTACTGCAGTTTATTATGCTCATTTTTTATACTCTACAGTGAATTCTGTTGAACTTTCTTGAAGTGCTATCGCTTGCACTTCTACTTTTTTTTTTCTTCGACTTCTGTTTTTACTATTATTGTTTTTAAAATCGTTTTGTAAAAGTTCACATTGAGTTAAACCAAGTGCTTTGTACAGCAATGCGTATATGTGATTAATTAAATCGGATTACTTATACGCCAAGTGTGCTGGCAGATAAATGACATGCAATTGACATTTGACTTGATTGCTATAGATTTTCAGGCAAAGTGCCGTTGAGTTTCAGTCTAGGTCTGAGTCTGAGTCTAAGTCTGAGTCTTACTTTAACTTGAATAATTCAAATGCTATATATTTATTTGCCATTTATATGCAACAATTAAGTTCAATTGCACCTGCCGTTTAGCCATGAACTGTGTGCTTCACCGCTTTTTGCAAACCAAATATGAGTTTAACATTTATTATAATTATATGCATTGTAAAACTTGTCTCGTTTATTTTTTTCTTATTTCACTGAATCAAGAAAAATCATTATAATATTTATTTATTTTAATCTTTTTTTTTTTCTGATAGTTTGCATTGTCAGTGTTTTGTCTATTTCCAGTTAAAAAAAAGTATAAATCGTTTATTTTATTTTTATAAGCAACAACCGCAGCTGCAGCATCAGCTGCCCTTACTCAATCCATCAAAGCTATTTTAATGGCGCGTCTCTGTCAATCGAAAACACCTTGAACCATATTACTGGCAACATTTTGCCGTAGAAAGAAAGCAAAGTCAGTTCTAAAACTGTCATAGATTTCAATCAAACTCAAACTTACACTGAAAGCTGAAAGCTGCAAAATGAAAATTCAACTCATGCTCAGCGAGCTCTGACATGCAAATATAGATAAATATATACATATGTGTCTAACACGTTGAGAAGCAATAAAAATTGACTCAGCTAAGTAGGGAAAATTTACTGCCTGCACTGTAAGCAGAGAGAAAACATGACTTTTAGGATCAGTTTGCAACTTGATGGTAATAAAATTGATAGAAATTATGATATAAAATATTTTATAAATACATACAAATTAAAATAAGTAAAATAATTAAAAATAAATAAATATAAATAAAAGTAAATAATAATATATAAAATATATAAAAATAAATAAAATTTAATAAACATAAATAAAAAAATTAAATAAGTAAATTGAAAAAAATGAAATAAAACTTAAAAAATTAAATAAATGTAAATATTAATAAATAATAAATAGTAAAACTAAATAATCATCATATATATGTATATAAAATAAATAAATAATATGTAAAATCCAAAAAAATAAGTAAAGAAAATAAATGAAAAAATAAATAAAATTAATAAAATTAAATAAATATTGCAGATAAATAATAATAAATAAAAATAAATAATAATAATATTTAAAATAAATAATAAAATAAAATAAATAAATATTATAACTAAATTAAATAAGATAAATTAAAACATACCAAATAAATGAATTAAATAATTATAATTAAATAAATAAATATAAATATAAATATAAATAAATAATATAAGTTAAGTTAATAAAATAAATAGAAATAATTAATAATCATTAAAAATATAAAAACTACAAATGAATAATTATAAATAAAATATTAATAATAATATAAATTAAATAATAAATTGAAAGCGCATTCAGTAGTCGTTTATTTTGATCACGTGTTTTCTCTTTTTGTGATTTATTTTGAGTTCTGTGTGCAGTTTTTCAACACGCTACTTTATGTAAGCTTTAAAACTAGCGCCTCGGATAAAAGCAACGACTATACATACAACTACAGATACAGCTAAAAAGATATACAGATATAAAATGTTGTTATTGTGGATTTATATATTATATACATTTATATATATATATATATATATATATATATATATATATATATGTATATATATATTATTTCAGTTCAGTTATTGTTGGTGTTGTTGTTGTTGTTGCTGTTGCTATTGCTGTCGTTGCCGGCGTTTGCAATTTGTGCATATTTGTTACAAGGTCAATTCGTCTGATTGTAAAAGTGAGAAATATACATAAATATATATGTATATAAACTGAAATCAAATGTTGCGCCTATTTTTATGGCCATATATGTATGTACATATGTAGGCAAAAATATATGCAAGCAAATTTGATTATCAAATACTCAGAAATATTTATTTTTATTATTTCAATGATTAATACAATTATTTTGACTAGCAATAAATAAAAGAGAATTTAATATATTTTTTTTATAGATTTTTGATATTTGTATATAAAATATATTAAAAAAAAAAAACATTTTTTTATTTATTATATTTGTCACTAAAGTGCTGCACTTCGTTGAGCTGTGGCTCAATTTAGTTTTATTTTATTTTATTTTACTTAAATTAAGTTGTGGCACATAACAAAATCAAAATAAAGCTGCCAAACCAAGCATGCATGCTGCTGCTGCTGTTGCTGCTGTTGATGCTGGTGCTCTTGATGCTGCTGCTGCTGTTGATGCTGCTGCCGTTGATGTTGACAACAGCTGCAACCATTTGCCTGTTGCCCAATTCTCATTCCCTCGCATCGCCATTTCCTCATGCCAAAAAATGTACAAATTGAATTTGCTGTCAGCTGCCAGGATGGATGGCTGACGCAAATGACTTCTCTCAACTGTCTGTCTGACCCACTGTCCAATTGTCCACATGTTCAACTAGTATATGCCTCGAGTCTATCTTTCCCTTTCCGTCACTCACTCCCTTTACCAATCTCTCTCTCTTTCTCATTTGCTCTCTGAGCAGATTAATTTCTGTGGTTGAATTCGTTTTCGTATCAACTAAGTGCACAACGTTATGTGATGACGTCACTATGTATGTATATGATTGTATGTGTATGTGTATGTGTATGTGTGTGTGTTTTTGTGTTTGTGTTTGTATGTTGAAGTGTGTGCTGATGTGTGCTTGTGGCCTAAGCAGAAATTCAATTTCCCTTTTGCACGCATTTCACTGGCCGTTGCCTAATTTAGCTATTAGGCGACAAATTGCAGCCCAAAAGCTTCAGCAGCTAATAGCAGTAAATGCAACAGCTACAAGAGCAGCAGCAGCAGCAGCAGTAGCAAGCCACTGTGTAACTGTCTCTCTGACAACTGCATTTGCAAATGTATCTCAAAGTGTAATTGTATCTTTTGGTCGACATCAAACTGTTCTCGATGACATAACTGTATGCAGCGTCCCACTAATAAAAACACAATTACGCATGTGTATATGTATATGTATGTGTATGTCTGTGTGTGTGTGTGTGTTAGCTTTTGTAATTTGAAGCCAAGTCATTGTCAGCAATCGATAGTAATTACGCGTCAAGGACATTCGTTACAAGTTGCATGTGCCATGTGGCATGTGGCATGTGGCATGTGGTAAGAAGCAGAGCATAAGGAAACACATGTTACAACCAGCAAATAGAAAGATGCTCAAGGCACACACACATACAAATGTACAAATACAGTTATATATAAATTTAATATTGCATTTTGCTTGCAATTTGTGCAGCACATGCGTTACAGGTGGCAAGTAGCAGTTGTAAGTTTCTCAAGCAAACTTGCAATTAAAATTATTATATATTCAATTACT
>JBAMBR010004135.1:0-50770 GCA_037044475.1 Zaprionus obscuricornis | reverse complement strand
AACGCGTTCAAATTGGCTTAATGCTAGGTCAGATTTCAGGCTAAACTTGAGAAAGGTCAGAAGCTAGCAGCAAAAACTCAAAAGAATAACGAAAACAAAGACAAAGAAACTGCAAAAAAAAAAACTAAGAAAACAAATTTTTAAGGCTAGTGAAAAAAACAAAAAAAATGTTGCTAAAGTTTTTTTTTTATTTTTCAGTCTGCAACAATAGATGAAATTTTTATTACAAGCTTAAAATAACAACAACAAACAAAAATAGAAATTAGCAAATTATATAAAAAAAGAAGAAGAAAAAAAAAACTACTTGCTATACATGCGGCGACCTTGTCTAGCTGAGAATATATGTATAAAAAGAAGCAGCAGCAGCAGTAACCGGAAGGGGGGGGGGAATACACATACAATTCCCAGGCTTCATTTTGTTTAGACCTGTCGACCCCAAAGCAAAAAAAAAAAAAAGAGAAGAATAAAAGGAGAAAAAACAAAATAGATTCGCACGTGTGCCGCTGGCCCAAAGTCGTCTCGTTTCTGGTATTGTGTGTCGTCGTGTCTTGTACTTGAGGCCAAGGCATACAGCAAAATCAAACTGGCAAACTGCGCTTTCACAGCTACAGACTCCACACACAGATCCATTCAGACATGTAACAAAACAGAGAATAGTAGTAGTAGTAGTAGTAGTAGTAGAAGTGCAAGCTGTAAGCTGTAAGCTGTAAGCGTAGAATAGAACAGAGAATTCTGCTGCTGCTGCTGCTGCTGCTGTTGCTGCTGCTGTTGCTGCTATAGAACACAGTGCTACAGATTAGTTGGCTGGCGATTAAAATCTACCTTGTTGTTGTTTGTTACGCCTCTCTTTCTCTCTCTCTCTCTCACACACTCTTTCGCATCGTTCACTCATTGTATTGCCTTACTCTCTCTCTCTCCTCATCTCTCTCTCTTTGACTGTCTGATAAATACTAAAGATACATCCAACAAAATGCATTCCAAAAGCAAAGAAACTAGTTAACTGTTAGACATTTAGTTTCGTTCCGATTCGTTTTGTCTGCGTTTCGGTTTCGTTTCGTTTCGTTTCGTAGCTTGTTCTAAAATTGTATATAAATCTTTAGCTTTTTATAATTTTTTTCTCTCTCTCTCTCTCTCTCTCTCTCTTTACTTCTCTTTCGAGTTATAATGTTAAATTCTATGTTTATTTGTTTAATAATTGTGATATTTTGTTTGTTTAAGCATAAATTATATATAAATAATGATGAAAAAAATGAAAACTATTAATATTACATACACACATACACACACACATATATACACATACATCTACACATAAATATATTTATATATATATATATATACATACTTGAACTATGTAATTGTCCTATGAGTAAAAAAAAAATAATAATAATTATAATAATAATAATAATAATGAAAATTTGTAAAATTCTTTTCCTCATAAGTTAATTTAGTTATTAAGTTAATTAGCACACCGAAATTCGAATTCGAATCTGACTACACAGATACATACATACACACACACACGAGCAGCCATATTAACTCTATATAATAATACTAATAATAATAATGATGATAATAATAATAATAATGATAATAAAATGTCATGTGTGTGAGGTAAAATCACATCAACGAGTATATAAAATGCATAAATCGACTGATTACATCTAGATACTACTTAAACTATACTATATACTATATATACTATATATACTATATATAAATCTATATCAGTTAGCTATAACTCTTCATAATGATTTACACAATGTGCTTGTCCGTTTGTAAATATTATATTTTGTATTTTATATTCTCTCTATTTTTATTTGTATTTGTAATTTTATGTTTTCTAGTTTATAACCAAAAAAAATACAAAAAAAAAGCAAAAAAAAGCTAAAAAAAAAAACAAAAATCGACAAAAATATAAATATAAAGCGATACAAAAAATGATAATCGAAAAAAATAACATCACAGCGTTTTTTTATTTATTTTTTTTTTTATACCTCATTTAATTTGCATTTTTATAGCTTGAAAATTCGCACGGCAGCATTATTTTATTTTTTTCTTCAGTTTTGGAGCATTCACTATGTGGCATACCACCACAAAAAGAACTGCAAAAAAAAAAAAAAAAAAATAGTGTTGTATATAAGGTTGATAAGCCATAAAACATCGATCCGCCTTGACATCTGATATGCATAGAGTGAGCAACTATAAGCAGCCCCCACTATACAATGTTATGTTGGAATGTTTGTATATCTAAATGTCGATCTGAATGAATGAGTGAGTTCATTCGTTGTCACTGTGTTGCTATTCACAATTTTCTGCTTACTAGAGCAGACACTTAATATCATATACATATATATATATATTTCTTTATAATATTGAGGAATTTTTTTTTTTTTGCAAAATAAACATAAGAAATAAATGACAGCAGCGAAGAGCAGGCGGGAGAGTGGAGTTTGGAAAGTTCTTTGTATAAATTAAAATAAATTGAATTTTTATAAAATAAATTTTCAAAGGTGTTGAGATTAAATCATGAAATCTTTGACTCTATATATGATCATTGTTGATAATAAAATCAGATAAAATCTTTATTGTTATTTAAAAATGGAATTTTGCATTTACATAAGCCAAACTTGGTAATGTTTATTTATTTGTTTCCAGACTGCTGCATAATAAAAAAAAAAAAGAAGTGAATATCGGTTAAAAGAAAGCTTTATGATTTTGCCAACATCCCAACGCTGCACTTTGGCATATTTAAGCATTCAACTTGAACAATTGTTTTTATTTTTTTTGATTTTATTTTTTACCTAGTTTATATTCTTAAAAAAAAAACAATGCAAAATATATATACATATATATATATAAAATTTATTTTTTGTATTTTTTTAACTAGTTTATATTCTTAAAAAAACAATGCTAAATATATATAAAAAAAAAAATGAAGTGGAAACAAATAAATAAACATTACCAAGTTTGGCTTATGTAAATGCAAAATTCCATTTTTAAATAACAATAAAGATTTTATCTGATTTTATTATCAACAATGATCATATATAGAGTCAAAGATTTCATGATTTAATCTCAACACCTTTGAAAATTTATTTTATAAAAATTCAATTTATTTTAATTTATACAAAGAACTTTCCAAACTTCACTCTCCCGCCTGCTCTTCGCTGCTGTCATTTATTTCTTATGTTTATTTTGCAAAAAAAAAAAAATTCCTCAATATTATAAAGAAATATATATATATATGTATATATATGATATTAAGTGTCTGCTCTAGTAAGCAGAAAATTGTGAATAGCAACACAGTGACAACGAATGAACTCACTCATTCATTCAGATCGACATTTAGATATACAAACATTCCAACATAACATTGTATAGTGGGGGCTGCTTATAGTTGCTCACTGTATGCATATCAGATGTCAAGGCGGATCGATGTTTTATGGCTTATCAACCTTATATACAATACTATTTTTTTTGCAGTTCTTTTTGTGCTGGTATGCCACATAGTGAATGCTCCAAAACTGAAGAAAAAAAATAAAATAATGCTGCCGTGCGAATTTTCAAGCTATAAAAATGCAAATTAAATGAGGTATAAAAAAAAAAATAAAAATAAAAAAACGCTGTGATGTTATTTTTTTCGATTATCATTTTTTGTATCGCTTTATATTTATATTTTTGTCGATTTTTGTTTTTTTGTTTTTAGCTTTTTTTTTGCTTTTTTTTTGTATTTTTTTTGGTTATAAACTAGAAAACATAAAATTACAAATACAAATAAAAATAGAGAGAATATAAAATACAAAATATAATATTTACAAACGGACAAGCACATTGTGTAAATCATTATGAAGAGTTATAGCTAACTGATATAGATTTATATATAGTATATATATACGAGTATATATAGTATGTAGTATAGTTTAAGTAGTATCTAGATGTAATCAGTCGATTTATGCATTTTATATACTCGTTGATGTGATTTTACCTCACACACATGACATTTTATTATCATTATTATTATTATTATTATCATCATTATTATTATTAGTATTATTATATAGAGTTAATATGGCTGCTCGTGTGTGTGTGTGTATGTATGTATCTGTGTAGTCAGATTCGAATTCGAATTTCGGTGTGCTAATTAACTTAATAACTAATTTAACTTATGAGGAAAAGAATTTTACAAATTTTCATTATTATTATTATTATAATTATTTTTTTTTTTTTTACTCATAGGACAATTACATAGTTCAAGTATGTATATATATATATATATAAATATATTTATGTGTAGATGTATGTGTATATATGTGTGTGTGTATGTGTGTATGTAATATTAATAGTTTTCATTTTTTTCATCATTATTTATATATAATTTATGCTTAAACAAACAAAATATCACAATTATTAAACAAATAAACATAGAATTTAACATTATAACTCGAAAGAGAAGTAAAGAGAGAGAGAGAGAGAGAGAGAGAAAAAAATTATAAAAAGCTAAAGATTTATATACAATTTTAGAACAAGCTACGAAACGAAACGAAACGAAACCGAAACGCAGACAAAACGAATCGGAACGAAACTAAATGTCTAACAGTTAACTAGTTTCTTTGCTTTTGGAATGCATTTTGTTGGATGTATCTTTAGTATTTATCAGACAGTCAAAGAGAGAGAGAGATGGGGAGAGAGAGTAAGGCAATACAATAAGTGAACGATGCGAAAGAGAGTGTGTGTGTGTGAGAGAGAGAGAGAGAGAAAGAGAGGCGTAACAAACAACAACAAGGTAGATTTTAATCGCCAGCCAACTAATCTGTAGCACTGTGTTCTATAGCAGCAGCAACAGCAGCAGCAGCAACAGCAACAGCAGCAGCAGCAGCAGAATTCTCTGTTCTATTCTACGCTTACAGCTTACAGCTTACAGCTTGCACTTCTACTACTACTACTACTACTACTACTATTCTCTGTTTTGTTACATGTCTGAATGTATCTGTGTGTGGAGTCTGTAGCTGTGAAAGCGCAGTTTGCCAGTTTGATTTTGCTGTATGCCTTGGCCTCAAGTACAAGACACGACGACACACAATACCAGAAACGAGACGACTTTGGGCCAGCGGCACACGTGCGAATCTATTTTGTTTTTTCTCCTTTTATTCTTCTCTTTTTTTTTTTTTTGCTTTGGGGTCGACAGGTCTAAACAAAATGAAGCCTGGGAATTGTATGTGTATTCCCCCCCCCCTTCCGGTTACTGCTGCTGCTGCTTCTTTTTATACATATATTCTCAGCTAGACAAGGTCGCCGCATGTATAGCAAGTAGTTTTTTTTTTCTTCTTCTTTTTTTATATAATTTGCTAATTTCTATTTTTGTTTGTTGTTGTTATTTTAAGCTTGTAATAAAAATTTCATCTATTGTTGCAGACTGAAAAATAAAAAAAAAAAAACTTTAGCAACATTTTTTTTTTTTTTCACTAGCCTTAAAAATTTGTTTTCTTATTTTTTTTGCAGTTTCTTTGTCTTTGTCTTCGTTATTCTTTTGAGTTTTTGCTGCTAGCTTCTGACCTTTCTCAAGTTTAGCCTGAAATCTGACCTAGCATTAAGCCAATTTGAACGCGTTGTTGATGATGTTGTTGTTGCTGTTGTTGCAATTTTTGCATGTCGCTTGATGATCTTTTCCTAGTCTGACCGAGCGCCCACATTTTGGTAACCTTAGCAATTGGCACGTGTAGTTGGGTCCCAAAAACAAAACTCGCTGTATCTGTCTAAGTGGCTCTGTGTGTGTGTGTGAATGTATATTGCAGCTGCCAAAATGCCGCTGCCACAACATACGTATCCCGTAACTGTCTGTTGCCGGTCTAGCAGTATCTGTCTGTCTGTCTGTCTATCTCTCAGTCTGTCTTCTTTTGTCTATGACTCTCTTCGCCTCTTCTTCTCTCAATGGCCCTGACGATGTCGCTTGCCTCACTTTTTTTTTTTTTGCTTTTTGTTACAATTTCTTTTCATTTTTCTTTTGTTTTTTTTTTTATTTTTCTTTTTTGCCCAGACATGAGCTCTCTGATGTTTTGCGTTGCCTATTTTCTATGCCCCACACACACTCACACACACACATGAATGTGCAGACACTAACACACATTGAGCTTGTTACAGTAAAATGCAGCAGTTAAGATGAACTAACGAGTGAACGTTGCAACAACTACAAATGCAACAACAACAACAACAACAATAACTACAACTACTGCAACAGCAACAGAAAAATGCTGGTACATAGAGAAAATAACAAAAAAAAATACGAATGAAAAAAACAAGGAGAAAAAAAAAATTGTTTTGGGCCTTGGCTGCGTTGGCTACGTCGACTAGTTGCTGTTGTTGCATGCAACATCAATTTTCTCGAATCTTGCTACGAGCCAGGAAACTGAAAATAGCTGGCCGTAAGAAAACAGAACAGGGCCAACAACAATTGGCTTAGCTCGCTCCCCCGTTTGCCGTTGCCGTTGCCGTTGCCGTTGCCGGCTATTCAGATAAACCTTCCCGCATTCCCCTAACTTACACTCTGCCCCTGCACCTCCCCCTCCTCCCCTGGCATATCCAAGACTATTTGGTATTTTACTGTTGTTGTTATTGTTGCTGTTGTTGTGCTCTTCATCTGTTTCTTTTTTTTTTTTTACTCGTTTGTTTGCCTCTTGGCTGTTGCTCTTGTTGCTATTGTTGTTGTTGTTGTTGTTGCTATTTTAACATGTAACTAGGCTTTTATCGCTAAACGCTTTTCATTTGCATATTGACTGTAACTTGTGACTGCAACTCTCATTTCATTTCATTTCATTTCATTCCGTACTATGTAGGAGTAGAGGGAGAAGCTTTCGTAAAGCTCGTAATACCTATGCCAATTGTGGTTTACTCTCCGATAAAGGGTTAAAAACTCGTTTCCTTACAAGATACAAAAACGAAAATAAACAAAAACAAATATAAAATCGAAAAGCAATTCAACAACAACTTGACTTCAAAGTGTTTTTCACATTTGATTTGATTTCCTTAAGCTTTGAGCGTAAATTGTGCTTCAAATAAATCGAAACAAAGTTAAAACTTTACGTTTTTTTGTTTTTTTTTGATATTGTGCAAAAGTTGGAGGTGTCTTTAAATATGTTTCAATTTTTTTTATATATATTTTTTTTAAATTTTTTTATAGATTTTTTTAGATTTTTAAATTTTTTTTTTTCAAATTTTCAGAGCTTTGCAGCTCATTTAACTGTTGTAATTTCATAAAATATTTATATAATTAGCTATTAGCTCTGTCTTACTCTCTCTCTCACACTCGTTTATCTCTCTCTTTTTGTCTGTCTATTCATTACAATTATAGTTGAGCTTTAATGAAGCTTTTAAGTGGATTTTAAAAGCTTTAAAGGATAACAGCATTTGCTTCGCATTTGCCTCTAACATTCTCTCTTACTCTAACACGTCAACTCTCTCTCTCTTTCTAATTTCGACTACCTGTAGTACTAGTTACTGGCCCCACCCCCAACTCACATGTGTAAATTACGTGACGCTGGCGTTGGCTGTGACGTCGCCTGTGGCGGCAACGGCAAACTCTGCTGTTGTATGCCGCCTGCCAATGGTATCATTTGTGACGTTGCCCCAACTGATGCACCGGCTGTAACACTGCCACCCATAAGTAGTGCTGCCTGCTGCTGCTGCGAATTGTTATTGTTGGCTGCAGCGGCGGCAGCAGCAGCAGCCGCAGCAGCAGCGCGATGAGCCTGCTGTGTCGAGGGCTGTCGCCGGAAGCTGCCTGGCTGTAGAGGTGGCAGTGGCAGCATAAACTGCTGCTGATGATGCGAATGCGGATGTGGCGGCTGCACTGAATGCTGTGCGGCATGCAACGGCAATGGCAACGGTAACTGCATCTGCTGCTGTTGTTGCTGCTGCTGTTGCTGATGCACATGATGATGATGATGATAGGCGGGATGATTAATGGGGGCATGGCATGGCTGACCCGTACGCTGCTGTCCATGTGCCGATGCCGACGAAGTAGAAACATCAGGCAGTGCAAAGCGTAACTTTTGCCAAAACAGTTTATCGCCCCACTGCAGATATGTGTTAGTCTTTAGATATAGACGTAGATCCGGATCCAGTTCCTTCTGTGGCACTTCACCCAGCACAATGACAATGAGACGACGTCGACGATCGCGTAATACTGATTGATGCGCCGACTTGAACTCAAAGCGACACCATTCGGATTTGATAAAGTTCTCGGAGACGACCATAATGGTACGTCGACTGCTGTCGATGGCCTGCACAATGGTTTCGGGTAGATAACCTCCCACTGGGAAGTCACGTTGATGCAGACAAAGCTTGTAGCGTTGTTCACCCAACTCCAACATGGGTGCCAATTCTTCATTGACGAAAAGTTCATCCTTGGATGAATATGAAATGAAGGCATCAAAAAGTTTCTCACGCTCATTTTTATCGACATCCTTTTGACCATTGTAGAAGAGACGAACACCAAAACGTGAATGACACCAAACACGCATCTCCTGGCGAAAGATGAAAATCAATAATGTGCAGATCATAATGAAGATGAACGCTGTCAAAATGGCCACCAATATGGGAATATAATCTTGTTTTGGCGGTTGTGTTAGAATCATTTTGGTTGATGTCATATTGCCTGCAATTGAATCATTAACATCTCCCGCATGTTCAGCATACTTGAAGCTATTGTCTAAGCCCAACTGTAATGTTTGACTGCATTGCACCACAGGCAATGATTCAGTAGATGCTGCATATATTGCCATCTCCACAGGCTGCTGTTGTGTACTATTTCCAGGCATCTGGCATTGCATCTTCTGGCGATCCTGAACATACTCATGCCGTCCCATATATTCGCGCAGTTTATCAATGAACTCACAACGACAACTCCAAGGATTGCCGGCTAGTCGCAGCTCATTGAGATAGCTGGGCAGGAAGTTCCATACGGCAAACGAAGTGATCGCATTGTGATCAAGTCGAAGAATCTTCAAATGATACAAATGCGTAAAGGTTAATGTATCTATGGTTGCAATGGCATTATGCTGCAGGTACAGCTCCTGTAGATTGTCCAAACCCTGGAATTCATTGCCATTTAATGCACTCAATTGATTGTTTTGCAACTGCAACACCTCCAACTCGAGCAGGCCATAGAATGTGCGATTGTGTAGCGTCTCAATGCGTGAATGATTCAAATGTAGAACCTTCAAACGTTTGCGTCCAATAAATGCATGACTCTGTAGCTCAGTGAATGTATTACCATCGAGATACAATTGTGTTGCATCCATTGGTATGTGCGAGGGCAGTGAACGTTCGTAGGTGGCGCGACTGCAATCGACCACATTGGAGGTCCAGGACTGATCATGATAGCAGGAACAACGATCGGGACACTCCATTTTACAATCGCATGCCTGAAAGTCACAGCAATGGCATAGGGCAAAGCAATGCGATTCGTATTTGCATAGAAAATCATTGGATTTAGCCTCAATGAGGGAGACATGCGTGGCGCCTCGGGCATACGACAATTTGCAATAGATCTGATCGAGATCCATGAGCTGCGGCTGTGTGCGTGACTCCCGATTGATCTTTTGTAGCCAATCGAGATTGCAATCGCATTGGTACGCATTGTGTCCGATATAAAACTCTGGAATTTCACGATCCTCTGCAATGGGCGACAGACGCAATGCATTTGGCTCCAGCGTGGTCAACTTGTTACGTATAAGATCAACGCGTGTAAGATTGGGCTTCTTAAAGAATGTATAGGGTTGTATCTTGCTAATATGATTGTCGTTCAGATACAGTACCTCCACACTATTGGGTATTGAGCTGGCAGTGATTTCTGTCAGTAAATTGTAGCTGGCATCGAAGGTGCTTAAACTTAATCCATTCTCAATCTCCAAGTAGTTACCCAACTGTGTGATGCGATTGGCACGCACATCCAACCACTGTAGACCTGGTGGTATATGCGAATAATCGAATTTCTCCAGTTGATTACCAGATATATTCAACCAAACCAAATTAGGTAAATCAGTAAATAAGCCGGCAATACTCTTCAATTGATTTCCATCCAAACGTATGGCCTGTAGCTGAGAATTCCTTTGCAATGCACCAGCTTCAATCGATTTCAGTTTATTACCGGACAAATTTAATATTTGCAATGAGCTCATACGATCGAAGACACCGCGACGTATATGTGTCAGCCAATTCTCGGTCATGCGCAATCCATAGAGATTCTCCAATTGTGTAATGCTTGTATTCTCTATCTGAGTAATCATATTTACGCCCACATCGAGAGTCTTAAGCAATGGCACATGGGCCAAGGCATCTGGCACCGCCTGCAGTTTGTTATCATTAAGATGCAGATCTTGCAACTGCGTGCAATTAATCAATGAACGTGGATCGAGCCTGACCAAACGATTATAGTCTAGTGAGAGTACCTGAAGATTGTTTAGTCCTTGTAGCGTACGTTGCTCTATCACTGAGATGCGATTATTGGATAGAATCAATGTATGAAGATTATTTAAATCGGCAAAAATGCCAGCGGGTAATTGATCAATATAATTCTCCTCTAGTTTCAGTACCTGTAGACTGGCCAATGGACGAAAGATATGTGTCTCCAGTCGACTTATTTTATTGGCCGACAAATCCAACATGGCTAACTTTTTGAGGCCCACAAATGTGGCCGCATTTATCCATTGGGAATTGAGCTCATTATTGGCAAGATCGAGTACCAAAAGTTCGGCCAGTTCACCAAAAATGCCAGGCGCCAGCACATTTATGGAATTATTTTTGAGATAAATCTCCTGCAGCTGCTTTGTCTCGGCAAAGAGCTCTGGGGGCAGCGAGGTCAAGCGGTTTGCCGACAGATCCACCACACGCAGCGATATCAGACCCTCGAATGCACGATCCGCCAGAAAGCTCATGCTATTCTTTGCCATGTTCAAGTGGGTCAGACGCACCAATGCCGATAACATGGCCGACGGCAGACTGACCATTTTGTTGGCACTCAAATCCAGAGATTGCAGCGTTGAGCCGCACACCCGCGACTTCCTTGAGCTGTGCGAGGCGCTAAAGTAAAAGTTGCTTATGTCTTGTATTTTGTTATACGATGCGTTCAAATGTTGCAACGACTTTAACGGACAGACCATGCCATCCGGTATTAACCAGATGTTATTCAGGCTCAAATCCAATCTCTCCAACTGACGGAACTCAACGAAACTATTCGATGCCATTTCCAATGACATTGTTGACCAGTCACCGTTATGTGTACGAATTGTTAAATTCCTCAGCTCCTGAAGACCACGAAATGAACCCTCAGTAAGATTACCCAGTTTACAGTATTCAATTGTTAGATCTCTTAGCTCGACCAGAGATCGGAAACTGTCGGGACTAAGACTGCTCTGAAAGAATAATGCATCGTTGCATTCGAGACGCAGTCGAACAGTATTATGTGGTTGTATCACACTGAAATTTGTATTCTCCAGCTCCGAATTGATCGTCCTAAGGTGACAGACCAACGTAATGTCCTGCTCCCCGCCGCCAGACCAACGGCATTCATCTGGTGCCTGATATAATACCGTTTTGCTCAGTGCCGCCCCAAAAATGGGCATAACACAGCTGGCAATGAGGACGTAGAGCATGTGGCTAGCAAGCATTTTTATGTTTGCTTTTTTCTAGCTAGAGATCTAGCTTTGTCTTTGGATTTTATCGTGGATATTTTTGGGGGTCTGCGGTTTCTCCTTTGCTATTTGCAGCCCATTTTGTGGATATTTTGAATATCTTTTATAGATGTTTGCACAATCCACAAAAACACACACCAAAATAACAACCACAACACATTAAATATAATAGCACTTTGGCTATTTTATATTTTATGATATTAATATGTATTTCTCTTTTCTCTATTTTGATTTTTAGATATTTATTTTTGTTTTCAATTTTCTTGTTTTTCTTTTTGCTTATTCGCGCTGACCGTAATCCAAGTGGGGGGTGCGATAGCGATGAATTTCTATTTCTTTTCTTTTTCTTTTTATTTAGGTTTTGATAAATTTGTATTTTGGATAACTTTCAAACACTCGATTCTTCCATTACGCGACTTCGTTCTCTTTTTTTTTTTCTTGATTTTAACTTGACTTTAACGTATCACCGACAACGCGTGCGTTCGGTTCGAAGTCTGCTCATAAACTGATCGCACATAACGAAAATTAGAGAGCAGCAAGCAAGTGCTGTTGAATTGGTGGGTGAATTGAGTGAGTTTTACAAAAGAGCGAGTCAAATTATGCCTTTGGGCGAGCACTCAATGAACACGCACACAAAGACTTAGACCAGGGTGCTAGAGAGAGTATAGGAGCTAGCTAGTACAGAGTGAAAGAGAGCGCAACGCAGGGTGAACAAAACAAACAAGAACTATGCAATGCTATGCAATGCAATGCAAACTCAAACACAAACGCAAACGCAAAAACGCAACACACAATACAATAGCGCATTGCACAGTGGGCACAATGTTGACAATGTTCTTTGTTTGCGCTTGTGTTTTGTGGCGTATGCATGTATGTATGTGTATTTGTGTGGGCTGTGAACAGGCAAACAGATGATAGCGTGTGAGAGTAGGAAACGATGTTGTGCCATAAGGAGGAAATGAGATCGAGAGATAAGCAGGTGATATGCAGGTCTTGAATATACGTTGGACTTGTAAATATATGGATTGCGATATGTGATATGCTACTAAATGCCAGGATTAGTCTATCTTAGAATTTCAATCACTAGGATTATGTAAGTAGGTTTAATTTTAAAAAATTCCAGTTTCTCATGATTTAGTTCAAAGATAAGATTGTCTAGAAATTTAAGATAATTGACAATGAAAATTGTCAAAAAATTAAAATAATGAAAAAAAAGTCTTATTTTTAATATATTAATAATCATTTAATAAAAACAAGCTTATTATTTATTGCACATATAAAGTGCAGAATGCAATTTATTGGCCCCACTGTGCAGCATGTCTCCCTTGTCTGTTTCGTTGAGCGTCAACGCCAAACGAACAATTTCCAATGAGACATTGACACTCGTCACACCGGTTAGACGAGTTTCTTCTGATCCGCATGAGTCCAAGTCAAATTGAGTGAGTTTCATATTCAGCGAGTAGCAGAGAGAGCGAGAGTGAAAAATAATACCGAAAAGAGCGAGTAGCTGAGTGACTGAGTGAAAGAGACGCTGAATTGCACTGAGCAATGTGGAATTGAGTGTGAGCGTGAGAGTCGAAAACAGAAATAACAACAACAAAGCGGTGATCCGCAGCGACAGCGGCTTAACCGACCGAGCGACGACGACGACGACGAGAAAAATAATAATAAAAAATTATTGAAATCAATTGTTAATTCAGGCAATGTCAGTTTGATATACGCGCCGTACGTACACACATAAAAAATTGACTGATTTTTCTTGATTTATGAGAGCAATTGTTGTTGTTGTTGTTGTCGACGATCAACGTCGATCGCTCTCGACAGACCGCCAGACTTGGACCGGCTGGCTGGCAAGCTGGTCAATCAGTGTGCTGACGATCTGTTTGGAGTTTTGTTTGCCCAACGAGCTTGAGCTTGAGAGCTTGAGAGCTTGCTGTTATGTGTACAAATACAGTTTACTTTTTTTTTCGAATGGAAGTTTTGATCTCTTTGCATGATCTTACGGATCGCGCTCCATATGACTTTAAATACACTTTCAAAACTTTCCCAAAACGAAGAAAAGGAAAGAAAAAAAAAAGAATTACTTAAACATATATTGTATTTGTGTACCTGTTGACGCCGTTGCAACGACAGGTGCTGATTAACCAAACACATCCCCCGATCATGCTGCAGTTTTAGTTTCAGTCTCAGTCTCAGTCTCTTACATTTCAAGCGATGCGTATCTGTCAGCCAGCCTGTTAGCAACCATCTCTTGATCTTTGGGTCTGTTCACGTCTGTCGATCTGCTACGTTTCTCAGTTCTCAAGAAAACCCACACCAAAAACTGCAGGTAGCCTACAAATTGTTGAAAGTTGACCGTGCAAACATCTTTGGCTTGTTCGCGCAGTCTAAGATCAACACAGCTCAACATTTAGCTAACAGCTCAACGTTCAGGTAGGAGCTGCTCTGTATATACATATATGTATACTATTTAGCTAGGATTCTGTTACCGAATCGAGCTGAAAGATAGAAATTGTCTTCAATTGTTTGTTCCTGCTGCTTTTGTGCCTTTTATCGATCGATCAAGCCAGTTGGGTGTAAGCCAGGAAGTGCTACAACAAAAATTAGTCTTCTTTATATGTATGTATATGTATGTAGGTTTCCTTTATGATCCTACGGGTATACGTAACTGTAACATTATACGGGTATTGATATTATTTGATTTGATGTGATTAGATTAGTGAAGTTCAGTAACATTTGTTTCGATGACGGATCACCAACTGTTATTATTCTTATACTTGTCTCTCTCTAACTCACTCACACTCTCTTTTTGTTTCTTTCATTCTCTATCATACGTTCAGTCGTTGTTCACAATTTGCGCAAATTATTTTTTCTTTGTAATCGTTTCGTTTGTCTTGAGTTTTTTTTTTCTTTATTGTTGTTACCCAACCAAGACCCAAGTGTTGTAGGTGCATATTGCTCATTGGGTCACAGTCTCTACGTCTCTCAGACCCATTTCCATTGCCATTATGACTCATGGAATCTGTAGATACTTTTTTTTTTAGCCAGCTGCTGTTTGCAAAAAAATAAAAATTATTCGGCATATTGTAATTGCGCTTTGCGCTTTATCAATGACAATGGCAATCCCCCAAGCATTCAGATTCAATGAATTGTGGAATAGTTTGAAGACAACCCTAAAATTTGGCAACACACAAGATGTGTGTATTTCTGTCGCTTTATAAGTGTCTATTTCCACAATCTGTTCTCGATGATCTTATGTGAATATTTAGTTATATCGGTTAGATGAAAAGAAATCCAAAAGATACTTGAGCATAATTTAACCGGTTATACAGATCATTGCACAAGTGTTCTATGCCGATAAGATCTTGTTTTGACATTCTTATTGAGTATATGGGGTATACTATATTATTAGGCAATCAATTCGTTTAAATAATTATGTGTTTATTTTTTATAATTTATTTTTAAATTTTTTTAAAATTTTTTTTTATTTTTTATATATTTTTTTTATTTTTTATATATTTTTTTTATTTTATATATATTTTATAATTAGCAACAATTATTTTCACTGTTAATAAAACAGATTCGTAAATGCGAAATCTTACAGAAGCGTTTTAAATAACTAATTAAAAAACATTTCTTTTTTTTCTTATCAACATAAGTTTACGACCTGAAATTATCTAAAAAATAAATATGAAATTCAAGCCAAAAAAAAAAAAAAGTCAAGCGAAAGAATTTGCATTGTTTTGACATGTGTTTAATATTATTAATAAATAATTATAGTATATATGTATAATAAATAGCAAATATTCTGTATTATAAAACATTCTATAAATTATCAAAGTCTACGCATATTTCAATTAATAAATCCATGCGATTATTTGTGTGTGCATGTGAGTGTATATTATATATATATATTATGACGGATTTCCTGTGATGATTAAAGACAATTTTGCAATTTCAATTAATATGTGTCATGGCAATGGAATTCATCAAGCCATTGGTATTGACTCAAGACTTCATGCCTCCAAGCCTCTAAGAGAATGAATGAGTCCCTACAACTCTATCAGACAAAGTGTCTCTCTCTCTCTCTCGCTTGCACTTGATCAAACTGTCTTACTCTATTTGTCTGTCTCTGTTGCTGTCTGTCGACTATTTGAATAACTTGGCATTGTTCTTAATTATAAAGCGTTGTCATGTGAGCTTGCCATTCATTCATTCAGTTTCTCAGCTGTTCTTTATGAGCTTTATGGCTTGACGCCTAATAAAAATTAATTTAATTTCTCTGTGTGTATTGCCAGAGAGTGTAGCTTAAGAGTGTCAGTATTTATGTGTGTATGTCTGTATGTCTCTCTTCGTCTCTCTTCGTCTGTCTTTCTGTCTGTCTGCTTAAGTGTGTGCGGTAAGTTGTGGGAGTGCAGTTAACGCCAATGTAAACAGATCCACTTGCAGTTCTGCAGCTCGTATCGCCTCGTATCTGCTGTGCAAAACATATTAATTAGCATTTCCAATTTCGTATGCATATCTTTTTAACTATCTCGTGATGCAACGTTGCACACACACACACACATACAGAGCAACACATGACAGAGAGAAAGAGAGACTGAGATAGATAGCAAAATTCGCATTCGTGTTGGTCAGCGAATTTTTTTTTTTTTATTATTTTCTTTAGTTTGTATATTTTTTACTTTTATTGTGCTTGCATACTACAGAAATACACAAAGGCATGCACAATCACACACACACACACACACACACACACATACATACATATATATTTATATATGTTGTTGTTGTTGGTGGTAGAACTTTGGCATTGCGTCTGGCGCGACTTAACGAGAGCGTAAAAGCGAAAACATCAAAATAAATAGCTCAAAAAATTAACAAGACAGCATAGCGACTGGCCCTGACTGACTGACTGACAGAGACAGACAGGGGGACATAGACAGACAGACACACAGAGAGAGAGAGACAGCCGCCGCACCGTGGCAAACTAATCGAAACGCGTTGCAGCTGCCTCAAGTTGAGTCAACTGCGCCGTCCACATCTACATCTACATCCACATCCACATCCACATCCATGTCCATGTCCCGAGTCCAGTCAAAGTGGTTGCCCAAGTTGTTGCACGACAAGAGCTTATAGATATTTTTAGGCGCGAGTGTTTACCTACTACAATGCGCTCTCAAAAACTTGGCAGCACGACTCTCGACTCTCGACTCTCAACTCTCGACTCTCGACTCTTGGCTCTTGGCTCTGACTCTGCTTGTAGCTTTTGGCTCTATGCGTTCCAACTGGACGCACATCCAACAGAGCAGAGCAGAGAGAATGCAGAGAGAGTATGACAGAGAGTAGTAGACGCGCGTTGTCAGACAACGCGTTGAGACCACACGGACAAACAGGCAGCTCAAACACTGATGCAAAGTTCCCCGTTTGCAAGTCTTTCATGCTTGTAGCTTTTGTATTTGAGCCAATTGTTTGACTTGCAGACAGACAGAGAGAGAGAGAGAGAGAGAGATAGTTAGAGCAGTAGAAGTAGCCGAACACAGGATACAGGAGTAGCTCAACTGGTAGCTCTATATAATTTGATGAACAAACAACGACAGCAGCAACAACAACAGCAGCAACAGCAACAGCAACAACAGCAGCAACAACAACAACAGCAACAGCAACAATAAACAGCAGAAAAAACAACCTTGATCTGACTGACCATCAACATTAACATCAACATATATGCAAAAATTGAGGCAATATAGAAGCAACGCCCTGAAACTGAAAACTAAAACTCAAAACACACAAAACTCAGCTCAACGCTGCCTACGACATTGTCTGGGGAGGCGTAACGTGTAGAATAAAAAAAAAAAGAAATTAACATAAGAACTATGGGGCAATACTTGTAGAGATCTGATTCATTTCTTACATTCATTAGAATTAGTCAAATTATAGAACTGATTCATTTGCTAAATACTGACTGAATGCTAAATTGGCTATGGCGAATCTTGAATGGCGAATAGACAGAATGGCGGAATGGCAAAATAGAGCGCATGGCAAATGTTATACAATTCATTCACAATTAACAAAAGGGTTCAGCACAAGTCGCACAGGAAATGGGCATGAATAGGCGCATTATATATGACTATATATATATATACATATAGTTATATATATAAACTGTCTAGTCTTATGTAAATTACAAATGCTGCTGACTGCCTAGACATTTGCTATACAAGTCTTAAGCGATCTATAAAATTCACGCATTCGATTCAATTAACTTGTCGCCGTTTTTTTTTTTTTTTTTCTTTTTCATTGGAATTTCAATATTTTTTTTTTGGTATGACAGCAGATCAAAGTGATGAGATCAGTGATAAACAAAAAAAAAAAAACAAATAAAATTATTAATATATGAAATGGATCATAAAAGTCTATTTATTGTACGACTATGTTGTCTGTGAGTAAGGGGGATCAGTGATCCATAGAATTATACAAGAGAAACAAAGAAATTATGACAGCAGATAGCAAATAAAAGAATTAAGTTTAAAAAATATGAAAAGAAAATAAAAACTATATTAAGATTTAGTATAATAAATATTCGAGAATTTTTAGCCACAGATCAAAATAAGAAAATAAAAACACAAAATATTATATAAAGTTGAGATCATGCTGCTAAGCTTAAATGGGCTTAAAATCAGTTTAATTATAATAAATAAAAAATAAAAAAAAACTAAATATTTATTAATAGAATTTAAAAATATTTGTTGACTGATCTTCATTGAATGAATTTTCATACAATTTACGGCATATAATAAACTGAAACTGAAACTTGCCACATTTTCAATTTCAATTTCGACGCATGACCCAAATACAAAATGAAATGTCTTCCAAAAAAAAATTCATTTTTATCAGCTGATAGAGCATACAATCTACAAGCATTATTCAATCTTCCAATCTGCCCACAATCTTAAATAATGTGCGGCCCAAATTCTTAAAGTGCATTATATCTCACTAATATGTCATCAATTTGCAACTAAATGCAATCAAAAGTCAACAAAAAACAGCGTCAAAACTGTTAACGACACACAGATAACAAAAAAAGAATAAGAAAACAACAACAACAAAAAATTAGAAGAAAAATACAAAAAAAAAAACAACAAGAAAATAAATATATACCGAAACGATCAAGAGACGAAATCACATTTTAAAGTTCCATAGACACTACTTGATGATTGCCCAAAGTGAATCAAGATCAAAATCGAAATCAAAAAAAAAAAAAAAATATACAAAAAAAAAATACGGATCACAGATTAAATTACCATGTTGTTGTTGTCTCGCTCTAACACGATCGATTGCTCGATCGTTTGCTTGATCGCTCTCAACTGTTTAGGATTGTGAACTTTTTTTTTTCGTTTTTTTTGTTGGGTTTTCGACTGCTAATTAAAAGCGAGTAAAACACAGACGAATCAAATAAATTTCTAGCCCAAAAAAAGGGTAATAATTTCACAGACATTTCACATAAATAACATCAATAGAGTATACCGGGCATACAGCTAAGAGAGCTAAGAGTTGACCAAAGAGCTGAGCAGAGCTAAGTTGACTTCTAGGAAACGTGGGCCAAAACGTTTTTCTAAACATTCTTTTTGTTTGGTTACGTATTTTTTTTTTTTTTTTTTTGTACGTTGCTGTTGTTGTATCATCTCCCTCTCCCTCAATTTATTTTTATCTAACACCAAAAAGAAAGAAAATAAAAAAAAGAAAAGAGGAGAGGAGAAAAAAAAAAAAACATCATTAACATGTCGTAGATACGCGCAGAGATTCAAGTTTTGATTCTTTTGCTGTATTTTGTTTTATATCTAACTGATTAACAATCGACTCTTGGCTGTTGTTATTGTTGATGTGAAATTCTGTTTGTTGTTGTTATTGCTGCTGCCTCATATCAGTCAGTCAACGCGCCGCAGCTCACTTTGAGTGAGGTTGCACAGACATACAGACATACAGACATACACGCCGAGTGCCCCGCATAGACTCAAAAGATCTTCAACTCGAACCTCAATCTCGATCGCTGTTCGATCAAGTACTATCTACCATGCCCCCCCTTCCTCTCACTACTAACAACACTACCATTACCCTATACCTGCCCCCACCTCCACCCCTCCACTCTTTATGCTGCTGCTGCTGCTGCTATTCCCTGTCAATCGTGTGAAGCATGCAGCATCTTCAAGTCGCAATTGTAGCTGAAATTTCAACTGTTGCGTGGAGAAGCTGAAGCAGCAGCAGGTTAACACGCCAGCGCAGGTTAAACTGACCCAACAACGAACCGCACCGCACCGCATCGCATCTCTTTTGTGTGTTGCTCGTATTGCGTTGTTGTTGTTGCTGTAGTTGTTGCTGTTGTTGCCTTGGCCCGAACATTTTTGATTGCTTTTTTAATGTTTCCAATTTATACGAATCATTGTTGTTTCTTCGCTCTGTTGTGTTGTGTTGTGTTGTATTTTTTTTTCTCTATCTCTCTCTCTCTCTCTCTTTTAACTTGGCTACAAGAGTCCATAATTTAGCCAGTGTATAACTACAACAGCAACAAACAGCAAAAAGAGAAAGAAAACGAACAAACGAAAAAAAAAAAAAATTTGCTGAGAAAAATTACAAAATAAATAGCCAGAATTGTAAATGCGGCATCTCTTTCTATTTGCCATGCTGCTGCTGCCTCCCCCCCCCCACTCACTGGCTCACCTCTCTCTTGCTCATTTTGAAATGTCATAAAGTCAAATGCTTTGTCGGCAAATTCGCCTCATCACATCACATCTCTCTCTCTCTCTTACTCTTTCTCATTGTGGCAATTTCTGTTACGCATTGCGGGCAATGTTTTTAATTAGACAGTTTTGATGTTGCGTCAATTGTCAATTGGCACAAAAAGGGGCAGCTAGCAACATGCAACATGCAAGAAGCAAACAAGTTGCCTGCCTGCCTGCCAGCCTGCAAAACTTAGACGCAGACGCCTGAACCTAAAAAGGCGACGACGTTGTCGCCAACTTTGGCCAACAAATCTGTGTCAAGCCATTGGGCAACAACAATAACAACAACAACGAGAATAACAATAACAACAACAACAACAACAACGACAACAGCAAACATTCAATATCAAACATTTAACGTGCAACATGCGGCAGGCAAGCAGCTGGCTTATGATCAGCGGGTAACGGGCTTGGGGCAGTGGCAACAGGCGGATGATCTGAAGCGCGACAAGTGATTGCCATCAGTTGTCAGGCCGCTATCGTTGATCACAATGTCAACAGCAACAACACTAACAACAACAACAACAACAAAACATCAGCAGCAGCAGCAGCAGTAGCAACAACAACTGGCAGTCAGTCAGACTGGCGGCAGCATATTCCCGTGGGGAGCTGCATTTAAAAGGCATTTAAGCCACAAAATCTCAAGACCAGAAGCAGCAATATCCCAACAGTTGCTGCAACAATTACAACAAGTGAATCGAAACTCAACATGTTCAACGAATAATTGATGCACTTCACATATCAGATATGCACACAAACACACACACACACATACATACATACACATACATACACATACATGTATATGTTTATAGTATGTAAAGTTGACAAATTACAATTGATGTCTGTTGACATTTAATTATTCACTAAATTCAAAATGTTTTCTACTATTAATTGTTATACATAAAGTCAATTAATTATATTACCGTAATTGAACATTTGAAAGTTTCAACATTCATTTGTTTATTTACAGCCAATTTAAGTTGCGTCATTTGATTGGCAACATTTTTATTTTTTTTATAATTTTATTTGATGAAATATTCAATGATGTGTAAGAGAATTTTATTATACAATTTTTATAGTTGTGCAATTATTACAAAATAATATATATTATTTTATTTTAATGTTTAATTAATTTAATAATTTATTAATAATATTTTGTAATTAATCATTTGTAATTTTTATAATTTACTTTGTATATTTTCCAAAAATAAAAAAAATAGTTGTGCAATTATTAAAAAAAATATATATATTATTTTATTTTAATGTTAAATAAATTTAATAATTTATTATTAATATTTTTTAATTATTTTTTTTTTAATTTTTGTAATTTTGTATAATTTCCAAAAATAAAAAAAATTATTATATTAAAATTTTTGAAAACAATTCAAATTAAAAAAAATGTTTTTTTTATATGTAAGGCTCCATTAAAAAAAAAATATTTTCTTCAATACATTTTTTAAATTTTTTATAAATATTTTTTTCATTTATTTTATATATTTTTATATATTTTTATATATTTTTATAAATTTTTATATATTTTTATATATTTTTATATATTTTTATATATTTTTATATATTTTTATATATTTTTATATATTTTTATATATTTTTATATATTTTTATATATTTTTATATATTTTTATATATTTTTATATATTTTTATATATTTTTATATATTTTTATATATTTTTATATATTTTTAAATATTTTTATATATTTCTTTACATATTTTCAAAAAGTTTTTATATATATTTATATATTTTTATTTATTTTTATAAATTTTTATACATTTTAAAATATTTTATATATTTTTATATATTTTTTATATATTTTTTTTATATATTTTTTTTATATATTTTTATGTTTTTTTATACATTTTTATATAATTTCATATATTTTTTTATCTATATTTATATATTTTTTTATATTTTTATACATTTTTATATTTTTTCATATATTCTTATATATTTTTATATATTTCTATATTTTTATATATTTTTATTTAATAAATAATTTTTATTTATTTATTTAATTTTAATAAATTTTTATATATTAATATATTTATTTAATTTTTATTTAATAAATAATTTTTATTTATTTATTTAATTTTTATACATTTTTATATATTAATATATTTTTATATATTTTATACAATTTTATATATTTATATATACATATATTATCTTTTGAACATTTTATATTTTATTTATGTTTATTATAAAAAATTGTAAATATTTATATGAAATATATATTTATAAATAAAACAGTCTTGGCTTGCCTTTTTTTCTCTCAGTGTAATTTGATGAAGTCGTAATGTATTACTGTGATAAGCAAATTGGCTCGCCATCGCATCGTTTATTTAATTGCCACGTTAAGAAGATACAGATACAACAAATTTATACGATGCATTTCTATATGTGAATGTATAAAATAAATATATATGTATGTTTGTGTGTGTGTGTTTATACCTACAGAGAGAAAGAGAGATACACTTAACAATCTGTTGCATATCTGTTTGTGAAAATGCTTAATTATTGTGCAACGCACACATTTAATGTCAAAGTTATCATACCCCATTGGCGAAGGGTTTGTGCAAAATGCCACAATAAAAACCGAAGACGCCGCTGCCGCTGCCGCCTGTTTATTGTTGTTACTGTTGCTGCTGTTGTTGGTAACCACAAGCGATGCGATGCGATGCAGCTTTAGCTGTTTTAGCAGCTGGGAGCCAACTTTCGTGACATGACAATTTCGATGACGATGATGATGAGCCTCTATCTCTTACTCTCTCTACGTCTCTCTTACTCTCTCTCAAGCTCTTTCTATCTCTGTCACTGGCTGAGCCTTACCCCGCTCAGCATAGCAGCAGCTCAAAGGCTGATCAAGATCAAGGCAACTGCAGCGATTGCGACTGCATGATGATGTTGTCGTTGACAGTGACGACGACGACGACAACGAAGACGACGACGATGACGATGACGATGTGGATGAGACTGTAGCTGAAGCTGAAGCTGTAGTTGATGTTGACGACAACGACAACGACGACGATGACGATGACGACAACGCACATTGACGATATGATAGACGCACTCATCACATCAGATCACATCACATCATCAAGCGGGACGTGCGCGTTGATTGTCACAGCGCTCAGCTGGGATCTGTAGCTATTGCAGCAGCAGCAGCAACAACAGTAAAACAGTAACAGCTACTGCTACTGTGGCATGCGGCTTACGGCTTACGGCATGCGGCATGCGGCATGCGGGCTCCACTCAACCTTCAACGAAAATTGCAATTTGCCGTCATTTTGTAATGAGGGAGCGCCGCCAACTTGGTCGACGACGTTGACTTGACGACGTTGAGTTGACGCTGCTCGAAATTATGGCAAATTGTTTATGGGGTGTTTAAATGGCCAGCAAAAGTTGTTGTTGTTGTTGTTGTTGTTGTTGTTGTTGCTGCTGCTGTTGTTGATACTCGTTCAAGTTGTTGCTGCTGCAGCCGTTGCAGGTTTTGATACGCCAAGCGAGGCTATAATTTTATTTGTAAATAAATTCACGAAAAACCAACAACTAAACTAGTGTGAAGGGAGATACAAGCAAGCAAGTGAGGGAGGAACATTGAGAGACGTTAAGGTAGCAGAGAGGGGAACACAAAGAAACAAAGACAGAGACAGAGAGAGAGAGAGAGAGATAGAAATAGTTGTGGACCCGCCTAACGCGCGCTCGTATCATTAATCATTCGCTCACTGGCAGCGGCAGTGGCAGTGGCTGCGGCAGCGGCAGCGAACAGCAGCAACGCCTGCAACGAGTCCAAAAGACTAAGACTTCCACAATCTCTCTCTCTCTCTCTCTCTCTCTCTCTCTCAGTCTCTCAATTGTTCAGTTGCTCAGTTTGTCAGTTTGACTGTTTGAGTCGAATGCGTGTGTATTTAACTAACTCATTATAAATAAGCTGGAATCCCTAACATGCAATTAAATAACGTGGGTCTAATCCTAATGAGACGACAGGCACTATGTCATGTAGTTCCTTCTCTCGTTGTTGCTATTGTTGTTATTCCATTACTTTGTTGTTTTTGCTATTCCCTGTCGTAGTTATCCCCAGCTCACAACTTGGCCATGCAACATTTGCGTTTGCGCATGCGCATTTCCCGGTACTCCACCAAAAACCTTGTAACTAACAAAATAGCGCAAACCACGAACCACGAACCGTTCCACGCATGAGTGAAAGCTGCGATTTCAAGAATGTTAGAACATAGAAAAAACACACAAATAATGAAAGAGAGTGAGAGAGAGAGAGAGAAGGAGAGAATAGAACACGTGTTCAAAAAGCCAATTGCAAAAGGCATGACTTATAGACAGTAACATGTCTGCAACAGAAACCCCGAAAAAAAAACCAAAAAAAATTAATCATATTTGAGCTGGAAATATTGTGGCTTCCCATAGCTATACATACATATATACGATATATACTATATGCACATATGCTATCTGTATCAGTTTTTTTCTCTTTTATTTTGGCGTCTCTGTTGAGCATTCTAGGAAAGTCAACGATGATTTCAGCAGCGTCGTCTGCATGAGTTCAACGACAGCAAAACTTCGCTTGTCGTCGCCTTCCTCTGCCTCTGCCTTTGCCTTTGCCTCTCCAACTGCAACTTTTTGATTTTTCTTGTTTTCTTTTCTTATGTTGAAATATCAATTCCATAGTTTTCCCCATTATCAGCTGTATTGAGGAAGTGATCGAGTTTCATTACAACTTTCAAATGTTTACACTGGAAACTTGAATAAGAAAACTGAATGAACATTTTTTTTTTTCTCTTTTTTTCTTCGTTTATTGTTTTCTTTTGATTTCTATGACAAAACGTATCTTTAATAGACACATAAGAATTTTATAATTGGATTCGCATCTATTACCAATATGTGTAACTAATTTCACTGTTCATCAAAACTAACCAAAAAAAAAAGAAAGTGAATATGAAAGAGAATTCATAATAATGAACTTATAAATAGCCAAAGCCTGAAATCAACATAAATCTTTATATAAATTTTTCTTGAATTTTTATAGTAAAAACATAAAAATCTAGAGAAATATAATAATATATAATAAAAATAATAATAACAGTTATAATAATAATAAAAAAAAAAAACTGTAAATATTTTCAAATTCCTAAAAATAAACTTAAAAAAAAAAAAAAAAAATTAAATTTCAACATGTATTAAATAACAGCTCCAAGTATTTTAACAGATATTTCCAATATCTACTTCTTGAATTACATAATACAGACTTTGGCATTGTTTTTCTTTATATTCTTTATATTTATCTTTTTCAACGATTATCATCGATTATTTGGAACTTTTATTGACCCTAAAACATAATATTGTGTATATATAAACGTTTCTAGAGAAAAAGCAATAATATTTTAGAGCTGTGAAAAGAATTTCATTGATCCTGTTGTTCAACATGTACAGGTATTCGTTTATCTACATCGTAAATCTACAATTGCCGAATACTACTACTATATATTGACTATATACATATATATTCACATTATAATCTGTTGGCATGTTTTAACCTTGTGTTAACTGTTTGTTGATTTTAGCACTAAAGTTTTTGCATAAATCATTTCTTGGTAGTAGCAGTGGTAGTCTGGTATGATTCCCCGCATCATGATCTTTCAATGATGCGTTACGTTCTGCATTCTCTCACCTGTAATTAGGCCTGGCAAACCTCTACAGACACCGCGATATAGTAGCCTCTCTGAGCTTATCCCTACAGTGACTTAAAATGAGTGTAAGACGATGACGACCTTAAACTCAACCCACGCATCAGTGAAGCGGTTGCAACTAATGAGCCACGGCACTTATGAGCTGCTTGTTGTAACCCCCTTTAGAGTTTAGAGGCCTGTCAAATTCCAAGGAAAAATCTTTTATGATCTCACCCAAAAGACGAATGTGTAATATACCAAATACTATGTGTACCTAGAAGAGTGATGTGAAGAGAACTAGAAGAAGAATGAAATCCCTTCTTCTTCTACTTCTACTTCTAGCTGTAGCTATAACAGCAGCGACAGCAGCAGCAGCACACTCTAATTGCTACGGCAACCATTTTAAAGTGGAGACGAAGGGCTATAAAAATTATAACCGCAGGATTTTCACTGTCAGCGCAGCCATTAATCCAGTCGGAAGGTAACAGACGGGTTTCTCGACTCTAACTACTTGGTAACGCCCTTGTAAAGCAACATCTATGTATACACAGATGGAACTGGAACTTGAGCTCGAATTTGAGTTCTACTCATAGTTTATATTGGACTTGAAGTTGAAATTGGAATTGGAGTTGGAGTTAAAGAAGTTTGGGGATGGGAATGGGTATGGGTATGGGTATGGGATATGAAGTATAGATAGTTATGTTCTGTTGCGTCCAGTGACATGAGCAGACAACAGTTGTTGTCTCTAATAATTTCGTTCATTATGAATTAATTTAATTTGAGAAATGGTCGCAAGTCGCGACTTTTGGGTGCAGAGAAAGAAAAAGGTTGCCCTCGAGAGCACGACGGGTGGGCGCCACGGATTGTGTCAAAAGATATGCGACGCATGTGGCGCAAAGTTCCGCCAAATGCACAGTTGGTAGTCGGTGCGATGCGGCGGTGTTTGGAGTGATGCGCGGTGCGGTGTGATTCAATTTTTAGTTCACGGTTCTCCGTACCCCTACCCCCTCTATACACTCATTGGAATTTTTAACCATTTTTATACAGATTTCAAAATTTTAACTTATTGTGAGAGAAAAATATTTTTGTATTATAAAAATGCTTCTTGAAAAGACAAAAAAAAAAAAGGTCAAACGCAACGCAAAATTGGCTCAGAAAAGTTTAACTGGTGTCGAACTAAGACACAGAGTAAGAGGAAGATAAAGTGAGACAGAGAGAGAGAGAGACAGCGACTCTAAAACAAAAAAAAAAAAAGTTTATCTGAGTCTCAGCTTCAATGTGTTTTTAACATCACAGTCATTGCTGCGCAGTGCTGCGCTGCGCAGTGCAAGTCCAAGTCCCAATTCAAGTCGCAAACAGGCAACGTTGCGTGTCTGGCCAGCTTTGACCCAAAATAAAGTTGGCATTTTGAGTGTTTTATTGCATGGACACAAGTTTCAAGCAATCAACAAAGCGACTGATCAAATGCAAGATCATCCCAATGGACAGACATGCCATACTTAGTCTATACTCACTAAAAGACTGAGAGACACACACAAAGCCCGAGAGGGAGAGTGATATATACACACAGAGAGTGTGTGTGAGAGAGATAGAGGGGAAGTAGGGGGGAGGGGGAGGGGGATTAGCAAGAGAGAAATATGTTTATAAACATGCACATTTGGCACGCGATCATCAATTTTCGATGACTACAACAACTTGCGTACTTTAAGATACTTTTACCAGTTACCATTTACCATTTACCATTTCAAGCCCTCAACATTACAGAATCAGCTTCAACTTCAACTTCAGTTTCAGTTCCATTTGCAGTCACATCTCCCCTCAATTTTTATCACACTGCCACAAAAATGATTTAAAGTGTTTTCTTTCTGCCTTCATCTTCATCTTCATCTTCTTCTACTTCTGTTTTTATACCTTCTTCTTAACATTAACATTAACATTAACATTACATTACATTACATACATACATGTTACATCGTTTGTACTGCATGAATAATGAGCGAGGGAGAAACACATCATATATTACTTACTGCAAAAGAAAAATTAAATAAAAATTATGCATTAGTATTTTATGCATTTTATGAATAATTATTTCATATATTTTACATATTTCTTTTTTTTATACGGAAAGCAAAGTTATTTTCGACGCACAGCAGATATTATACTTCTTGAAGGCTTCAAAGAAATCTAGCATACATTCCTATAGCAGCTATATAATATAGTCCTTCAATTCTATGCATACAGCTTATGTTTATATGAAATATAGCAATCATTGAGAAACTTGGAGACAGTTGGGACAGACAGACGAACAAATGAACATGCAGATTTTCTATTATCGCTGCTGATCAGGAATATATATACAATACATATATGTTATAGCTTCTGTCACGCTTGCCTAAAGTGTATAACAAAGAGATTCAAATTTTGTTTTTCTAGCTCTGTTTTTTTTTTTTTTAATATTTTTTTCACTGATCTTCGTATTGCTTTCATGATCAGTTGCAACATTAGGATCTCTGAAATTCAATGAGTTTGCATTATAACAAATTAATGCCACTTGAAATTCAGTAAAAAAGCAGTTGAAGAAAAAGATACAGAAACAGAAAGAGAAACAATGAAAAATAGGTATTGAAACCTGCCATGGCATATTAATGTTAAGTTCCAAGATTTTTCTTTTTCTTTTACGTTTACGTTTACGTTTACGTTTAGGTTTTTTTTTATTATTTTTTTTTATTCGATTTCATTTTGCAAATTCATCATATTTAGTTATTCCACTGGCTGTTCCTTTGCTACTCTCTGGGGAGTCAGTGTTAAAACCTTGTAGAATTCTATGCTAACATTGTTGCAGAGTTCGTACGTTCTTTTTATTTTTTTCATCTTCTCATTGTTGTTATTGTTGTTGTTGTATAGTGTTGATTCTATACCTTAATTGTTACACAATGATCGCGCTGAATCTGCTTGGCTTGTTGGGTTCCCCAATTATAAAAGCCGATTAGATAACCAACGAGCCCAAAAGCGAGCCCACAAACAGCGGACTCTCTGCTGTTGGCCCATCATCATGTTTTATTATATGCCAGGCAAAAGTCGAGGCTCTTGTTGTGTCTTCAATGTGTTTATATATATATATGTGTGTGTGTGTGTGTTTGTGTATATTTCGATGCTGTTTTTGGATTATAATACCAAAGAACAACAAACAAACAAAACAACAACGACAACAACAACAAGAAAATGGTAAAAAGTCTCAACTCATTCGCTGCCATTTAGAGCAACAATAGGAGACCGGCAAATGTAAACACACTGAGTGCGAGCACTTTACGGATCGATGCGATACGAAAATGAGCAATAACCAAAAACTGTACCCAATGGCAACGGAATCGGACTCGGACTCGGACTCGAAGTCGGAGTCGGAGTCAGCGGAGTCGAAGTTGAAGTTGCTAACTACGGAGGACAGAACGTACATTCGACCAATCGATCGACCTTCTCTCTGGCAATAGCAGCACTAGCACTACCACCACCAGCAACAGCAAACAGCAACAGCAGCAGCAGCAGCAGTGGCAGCAACAGCAGCGTCAACGCCACCGCCACCGCCACCACCACCACCGCAACCAATACCGCCAACAAGCCAACAAGTATACCCAAATATGCGATCATTACTCATGCGCGATTTCACAATAAATCAACGAGACGTGTTCACAATAATTTTATTCAACTTATTTTCTTGTCGGTTGGTCTCGGCCAAGTCTGGTCTCTGGTCGCTGGTCTTTGCTTTGTGGTCTCAGGTCTTTTGCGTTTCTGGTCTGGTTTGGGCTCTGTTCTTCTCTAGACTTCTGTGTGTGTGTCTGTGTCGATTGTTATTAACTGTGTACGCTACTCTCTTTGCATGTGTCTGTGTGTGTGCTTGTTGGGCAGCAGCTCTAAAGGAGCGCGCAGGCTTTTATGTTGTTGTCGGCGGCGTCGGCAACAATGAAACCGTTTTTCGTTACGACCATCGGGAATGTGTTGCTAAATATGCAAAGCGACTCTCAAGTCAAACATCGACAACAACGCTGCACTCCTCTATATAACCTGATGATGATGACGACGATGGTTGTGCTGGTGCTGGTACTAGTACTGGTAGTGGTGGTGGCGGTGTCTATGGCAATGATGATGGTGGTGGCAGTAGTAGTGATGGTGGTGCTGCTGCTGTTGCTATTGCTCTGGCGTTGGCGTCGACTTCGTGATGTGACGCTTCCCACTCTGTGTGTTGTGAGCCCATTGCCGGCGCTCTGAGCTTGGAGTGCAACTATTTTCATGTCGCGGATCGTGATGAAGTTAGGTGCATGGCCACGCAATGGGGCATCTACTAGCTAAATGCTTGCCTCCTTGTTGCATGCTGCTGACTGTTGACTGCTTAGCTTCGATCATTTGCAAATTGTGTGTGTGCATAGTCGTTACACACAGCAGAACACAAAACAACACAACAACAACAACAACAACAACAACAATACAACAAACAACAACAAAAGGCATGAAAAGAAGAAGCTACACGATTTAATTGTTACGCACATTGACAGTCCAACAGACAGACAGCCAGAGAGGTAGACAGACAGACCAACAGATAGTTGAACGTTTCTATTGTTTCTGTAGTAGCCCAAAACATATATGCAAAAAAAACACAAAAAACAAAAAACTTGGCTACTTCCCTTTTGGCAATAGTTGGCTATAACGTTCAGAGCGAATTGTTATGTTCAATACGTTTAACAGTCCATCGAGCTGCACCCCCCAAGCAGTCATAATTCAAAACGTACAATTGTTTTTTAATGAAGGGTTTTGCGCAATAAGGAAAAACTATCGACTATGCTGTGTTTACTTCTTTCTTTCATGTCGTGAGCGTCGAGTTTGTTGTTCAATTTTAAGTTGTTCAAGCATAAACTCTATGTAGTTAAAGCCTGTTGTCAGGCGATGAATGTAAACGAAACGTTGTGTGTGAATTGTGAGAGCAACATTTTTTTTTTTTTATTTCCTATTATAAATTTAACTTTCTTCAGAAAGTATTTGAAAATATTTTTGCAGCTGGACGAAATGAATTTTTTGTTAATAGAAAAATATTTCAATAAATTTATGAAAAATATATTAAAAATAATAAAAAAAAAATTATTTAATAAAATTTGAAAATTATTTTTAAATAAAAAAAAGAAATTTCTTTTTCAGAAAAATATTTATAAATTTTATAAAAAAAAAATACTAAAAATAAAAAATATAAGAAATTTTATATAAATTTAAAATATAAATAAAATAAAATAATAAAATAAATATTTATACATTAATTAAACGTAATATAAATAATAATAAAATAAATCTTAAGATTTATTAAATAAATAAAAAATATAAAAATATAAAAATATAAAATAATAAAATAAAATAATAATTATAATAAAATCTTGAAACAGATGAACGACAGGTAAATAAACTGTCTCAGAAAATGATTTATCTTCGAATATATAATATATGAAAAATATATATCGATAATAATATAATGAATATAATCAAGTTTTAAAGCAAATACACGCCCCTGAAAATAAATTGAAATATAATTCTACAATCATTTATCATTGTAAAAAAATACAAAGAAAATGGAAATTTTTTTTCGGTTTTTTAATGCAACGCCTTAAAAATTCTAACTGACTGGAAAAATCATAGAATTCAAAGATGAAAAATTACGAAAATGAAAATGAAATTAGGAAAACATTTAATGTTAAGATGATTTATAAGATGAGAAACAGTTGCATGATATTTTAACAATCGTTGTACACATTAAATCATTTATCATTTATCAGAATCATAATAAGAATTCAGCTTCCATTTTATATAAATATTTCAAATAATTAAAAAATTATTATATAATTTTTTTTTTTTTAATAATTTCAAGAGAATTTCGCAGCATCTGCATTTCACGGCAATGTGTTGAAATTGCTGGCAAAGTGCTGCAGCTGTGTGTGTTTAATTAAGAAATGCAACAGCACATGAGTGAAAAACAGTTTTACATTCTGAACTTACTGCTGGAAAATGAAGAACAAAAAAAAAAAAAAAAATCACAAAAATGAAGAGAGAGAGAGAGAAAAAAAATAAACATAAAATGGAATAATCTGTCAGCAATCTGTGCTATGCGGCACTTGTGTAAAGGGCAACGGAGGCTTCGTCGTGTCGCATAGTTTGCATTTCGAACATGTTTTATAAATAACGCTAAGCAGCCAATGCGCGACAAGTCGATGAAGTGCACTGGAGGCACTGTCAAATAAAAAACCAACAAGAAGAAGACGAGACAAGAGATGCAAGATGTAAGATGAAAAAGATGAAAAAAAAAAAAAACGTAAAGAAGAAAAGAACCAAAAAATAAATAAAAATAAACAAAAAAAAAAAAAGTGCGACCGATTGAGCTCGGTAATCCTCTCGCTAAACTAAAGTAAGTAAAGCGCAAAACATGGATTTCGTTTTAAAAATCGTGTCTTGTTCTTGCCACGGTCGGGCCAACAGCAACAAAAGGGTGCCAAAGGGGCAAAGGAGTAGAGAGCAGAGAGAGAAAGGGAGGTAAGTAAGAAGAGGTGATGTCCTCTTAGAACGCAGATCGACAGGCAATTTTTAGTGGCTGCTGTCTCAGTCTGATGGCTATGGCTAATATGCATGCAATCAGCCAAAGAGCAGGGCAAAAAACGTATGTATGCAGGGAGGAGGGAGGAGTCAGCCAACATGTTCCGGAGGCCACGAAAATATGTTGCGGTTTTGTAAAACGGGCTGCCACGCAAAAACCAATAGATCAGGCAACAAGTCGCACTGCATTGCAACCAGCAACCAGCAAGCAGCAACCGGCAAACCATCCCCAGTCCCCAAACCCCACATACTCACTGCCAGCACCATCATGACACATATTTTGCTTAACGAATGTCACATAGCCTGGAATGGTATGGTATGGTATGGCATGGTATGGTATGGTATGGCATGGTATGGCATGGTATGGCATAGAATAGTATGTAATGGTAGATGCCTGCTCAATGCATCTTTGCATTCACTCAGCCTATGTGTTGGCGCACGTACGTTGTTGTGTTGTTATTCTCCTGTTGTTGTTGCTGTTATTCTTTAACTGCTGCTGCTTCTCCTCCAGGTTGTTGTTGTTGTTGTTATTGGCAGAGCCAAACTGCTACTGTCAAAGTCACGTTTTAATGTAACGTTCAGTTCAGCTCGATTCGGTTGCCTGAAATATTGAGATTGAGTTACGAGCAGCCAACAACTTTTGTCAACACGCGAAGCTGCATAAATGCCGCTTAAATGGCATAAAATATGCATATGCATTTGCTTACAGCTTATAGCTTATAGCAGCAGCAAAAGCAGAAGCAGAAGGCACAGACCACTTGCTCTCTGCACCGTTTGTTGCTCATCTATTTGCTCGTTTGCTTGACTTGGCAAGTTACCAGTTGCAATGTTGCAAGTTTGCAAGTAGCAGCAAGTTGCTAGTTACTAGTTGCAACTTACCTGGCCAGTTATCGTTCAGCTCTTGCGTTCAACATATTTCAAACTTACACGACTGACGACTCCGACTCGCCTGACACGCCCTTAGTTAGTTAGTTGACTTGTCCTCGTCCTCCTCCTCATACCGCTATCCCTTCCAATCCCACTGTCCTGCTGTCCCGCTATAACGCTGTCTGTCTTGCTGCCTATCTGTCTGTCTATCTGTCAGCCTTTCAGTCAGCCGGCCTCAACTATGTGGCCAGTTTCCTGTTGTTCACTCGCTGCAGGGCCACGTTTTCTGCCTCTTCTTCGTCGTCATCATTTTTTTTTATTTTTTTTGCTTTTCGCTGCCTGCCGCATTCGAAAATTCTTTGTAATTTGCGTTTTTCACACCCATTTGATGTAGCACCAAGTTTTAATCTTAATCCCTGCCACCGAAATTGCTAACTACTCATAAATGCTTAGACTTTGGCCCTAACTAAACGGGGCAGCACTCATGAATCCCATACTACAAACTAGCAGCAGTAGCAACAACTACCACAAAAACAACAACAACAACAACATTGCCCATAAATCGATGGTGTTGGCAAGAAATGCCTTTTGTTATTTTTCTTTTTTCCCTACTGTAGGGAAAAACTGTCATGTTTTTCATGTTAGTCAAGGTAAATGGCGATAAAGAAAATTTAAATGAAGATATAATAGAAATTCTAGTTAATTGCCGGTTTCAAAAGGAAGTGTGCTTAATATTTACATGAGAAATTAAACTGGCGTAGCGTAGCTAGAGCTTAGAGTGAATGATACTTTAATTGTTGTTCTTACGGATATCTATTTAAATAAATAATATAAAAAACATGAAGAAATTTGTACTTATTATACGAGTTTTTTGTTAAAAAAATATATTTAAATTTAAAAAGAAAATTAAATAAAATATTTCTTTAAGTTTATTTCTAAATGATAAATAATAATTATATTAAATAAATATTAAAAATAATTTAACACTTATTTTTTATGTTAAATTTAATTTATGTTGCAATTTTTATTTATTTTTTTATTTTCAATAAATTAATTATATATTTTTATTTATTTAAAATTATTTATATAATTTTTTATTTTTGTTAAATGAATAAAATCTAAAAAATTAATTTATTCTATTTATATTTTTTATACTTGTTAAATTTTTAAAAGTATTTTTTATAATTTTATTAATTTTTTTATTTTATTTATAAATTTTATTTTATTTTATTTACAAAAAAATAATGTATTGTAATTTATTTTATTTTTTGAAAATTCTGGAATAATAATAAATATATTAAATTATTTTACACTTATTTTATTATGTTAAATTAAATTTAGGTAGCAATTTTTATTTTACTTTTTATTTTCAATAAATTAATTATATATTTTTATTTATGTAAAATAATCTATATCATTTAAAATAATTTATTTTGCTCAATGCATAACTCATATTTTTTATACTAAATTTTAAATTTTGTAAAAGTATTTTTTATAATTTTATTAATTTTTTATTTTATTTATAAATTTTATTTTATTTTATTTACAAAAAAAAAATGTATTGTAATTTATTTTATTTTATTAAAATTCTGCAATCATTTTTTTAGTTTTTGCCAAATTATTTATAATTATTATTATATATTATTAAATATTTTTTGTTGATAATTTCTTGTTTAAATATTAATTTCATGTTGAAAATTCTATATTGCAGCTGCTTTACTGATGAAATATGTCTTTATTGAGCATAACTTGGCTATATAATTATATATGTATATATATACATATATATTTGTGATACTTGTTTTAATATCTAAGAGCATGGCATAGCATGGCATACAGTTTCGACTTGTTATTTATAAGCATTGAAGGCTTTTTAACCCCCATTTAAATGCTGACCGTGTTGAAAATTCCATACATTGATTAGATGTCCGAAATGTTTGTACACTATTATTATTGCAATATGATTTGAACATGAGAGAATTTATTTATGCATGTACCACATGAATTTACAATCTATATTGATAGATGACGGGACAAGTGCGGAGAGGAGAGTGTTATAAGAAAAACAAAAAAACTTAGCCAATTTAAGAGGCTCATCAATTGCTTTGTCAAATGTGAACCGCAAGCTAAAAACCACTTTTCAGTCTTCAATCCGCGCCCGGTTATCAAAAGCAATTTTGCCATGTTGAGATAGAGATACCTGCCGTATGGGAAAGTGGTAAAGGGAGGGGGGGTAATCGTATATGTATATGGCGAGATGTATAGAATGAAGTGTAGAGTGAGAAGTACCGATCCAGCTTTAGCTACCCATATAGCCCGCAGCTGATAAAACTCAATACTTTTGTGTGTTTATGGCCAATCAGAAATCATGCCCAAGCCCACCTCAATATATACACATATACACATATATACTCATACTCATAGTCACATTCATACTCACAAATACTTCATATGTACATATTCGTATATGCATAAGCAGCAGCTTCTGTCGCATGCAACTCTTTGCTGCTACATTCTGATGCTGCTGCTGCTGCTGCTGCTGCACTCTCTTGTCTTCACCCATTCGCACTGTCAGTGAAAACGAGTGTCATTTTTAGCCAATTTCGCTGCGTTGCGGTTGCGTGGCATGAAAACTCAATGGACTGGACACGAGCCCATCCGCATGGTCCATGGCATGAAGTACAGAGAGAGCAAGCGGTACAGAGAGCAGCACATAAAAAAAAAAAAAAAGTGCGAACGCGTTAACTACATGGCGTCGCCAATCTTAGCTGGAAAACGTACGACAAGACAAGACAAGCCAATTGCAGGCCCAAGCTGTAGCTGTTGCTAAAGCTGTAGATGGAGTTCGACTTGAAGTTGCAGTTGCAGTCGAAGTTGGAGATGGAGATGGGAGAGTTGGGTAGAGCTGGTCGACTTGGCAAGCTAGGCAGCAAAACACTAAGAGACTAGCGAGAGTGTCAAAGAGAGAGAGAGAGAGAGGGAGCGAGGCAAGAGAGAGAGAGAGAGGTGCTGCGGGGCGCACAGTAGCGCCTGCGGGCCAATAAGTGTGTGAAATAAACAATGTGCACACGTAGCCGACGTCCATTGGGTTCTTCGTGTTGGTTGTACATTTTTGTGCTCAACCAGACAACAACAACAGCAACAACAGCAGCAGCAACATCAACAATAACAACAACAAATGCAACAGCAAAGCTTGCAGAAAAATAAAAAAGTGAAAGAAAAAAAAATGAAGAAAAATAAATAAATAAATTGCAACATTGGCAGCATATTTTTACACTTTGGCTTGCACCAAAAACCCACGGCCCTGGCTTTGTCCCTGGTTTAGTCTGAAGTTGAAGTCTGAAGACCAGCGCAAAACGCACTTTTTTTTCATTTTTCATTTTTCTTCATTTCATTTCATTTTTTTTTTTTTTTGCAATTTCATATATAAAACTGAGCAAATTGGGTATAATTAGTATTAAATGCAGTTTGTCACGTATCACTGTGAAAATGTCTACAATTAATTAAAAATAATCGTTTCATTTATATTGTGGCATATTTTTGTATTAATAATATTGATAAATTTATTGACTATTGATTAATATGAATAACATATCACAAGCACACACATTCATACACGAACAGTTGTTGGTATATTTACGTTTTTTTTTTTCAAGTATTTATTGTATTTTAATATTTAATTTATTTTATTTTAATATTTAATTTAAAATAAATTTATTTATTTATTTTTTTAAAATTATTTTTTTTTATTTATTTTTCTAATTAATTTTATTATTTTTTTTTTTTAAATGTTGCTACATTTTTTAAAAATTTTAAAAATTATTTTCAATATCTCAAAATTTATTTATTTATTTTTTTTTAAATTATTTTTTTTATTTATTTTTCTAATTAATTTTATTATTTATTTTTTTAAATGTTGCTACATTTTTTAAAAATTTTAAATATTAAATATAATTCTACGAAATTTTGTATTTATTTTTAAAAAATTATTTTTAATATCTTAAAATTAATTTATTTATTTTTTTAAAATTATTTTTTTTATTTATTTTTATTATTTATTTTTTTAAATGTTGCTACATTTTTAAAAAATTTTAAATATTAAATATTATACGGAATTTTGTATTTATTTTTAAAAAATTATTTTTAATATTTTAAAAAATATTTTTTGTATAATAAAAATTATACAAAAATTTAAATTAAAATTGTTTAGGCAATTTCCAAATTTTGTAGAGTATAGCACATTCGACTTGTGTAATATAAATATGTTTCTCTGGTATTTTGTTCTTGCCACACCGTTTAAGTGGCCCCGCATACCTAGACGACGCTACGACTTCGACTTTGACTTCAAACTTCAACTGCAGTGCCATACACGATCCCGATGCCAACTTTCGGATCCCAATCCCTGACTGTCAGCGCTATGGCGTCAGCGTTTGTGTCCAGCTAAAGCCTGTAGAGTCTGTAGCTGCTGAAGGTGAAGTCTGAAGATTGTGTAGCAGCAAAGCGCTGTTGCCTGTTGGTTTTCATCTTATTTCTTATTTTATTTATTTTTATTTTTTTTTTTAATTTTTTTTTTAGAGTCTTTTTGGCCAGTGTCTCATCAGGCGCTGCCCTTTTGCTGATTAAAACTGCGAAATCCAATTTATTTCAAAATTTATTGTGTCTCACACGCGCAACGACGTACAGGAATTGAAAAATATCAATAAAGGCATATGAATTGTTACCCAATAATAAATCAAGTGGCCCCAAAGTCAGCGACTGTTGCTGCTGCTGCTGTTGCTGTTGCTGCTCCTGATGTTGCTGTTGTTGCTCTTATTGCTGCTGCGACTGTGTATGGCGTTCAGAGTGCGCAAACAAATATGCTTTTTATTGTTTATATAAAAAATAAGCCAACTTTGGCATTTTTCGCACCAGACCCAAATGGACGGACAATTGGACGCGAAATATTTCAATGTGAAAATCACCGAAAATTGTTTCGATTGTTGGTTTTTTTTTTTATGCTTAGCATCTTCTTCATTTCTCAGGTCTTTCGCAAAAAACGATCCAAACGTCATTTCATTTCAATTGGAACGGCAATTTTCTAAGAACGAAGCGCATACCACGGAACCAAGGAATTGAGGAATCAAGGAATGAACAAGCAAAGGGGAAACCATACGTTGATGTTGAGATGGAGTAGAAGAAAAAGGAACCCAAAGAATCAACAACATTGCCGGCAATGGGCAATGAGCAAATGGCAGCTTTGGTGTTTCAGAAATATGTGCAAACAATTACGAAACGACGCGTCGCCAGCAGAATGAAGGGTTCAAAATCGCAGATCACAAGACACACAAACAAACACACAGAGATATGCACACACATACACACACACACACACACACTCCCTCATCTTCTTGTTCATTCTTTTGTTTTGGCTGCTTAGTGATTTTTCGTCAATTAGATGAACGAACGAGCTGCGAATGTGCGAAGATACATTTTTGGGAGCCCGAAGAAAGACAGAGAGAGAGAGAGAGAGAGTGAGAGAGACCCTCAAACCATCAGCGGCAGCTCAAATTAATATCTCTGCGATAACTCAAAGTCCGACGGTAGATTGCCGATGCACAACCAAAGGGGAAACGTAAAGATTGCGAGAGAGGAAGCGAGACGGAGCGAGAGCGGGAGAGAGAAAGAAGAACACTTTAAGCTCTTCTTCCCAGCGTTTTTGTTGTTGATATTTTTTTTTTTTTTTCTTTGCAAATTTTCGAACTCCACGTTCCAACATCCTGTTTCGTGCCGTTCATCTTGTCTTTTCAATTGTGGTGCTGTCGTTGTTGTTGTTGCCAGCTAGTTAAGCAGTTAAGCAGTTTCGCGTAAACGTTTTTCCAATATGACTTTGCTGTTGTTGTTGCTGTTGCTGTTTGCTGCTGCTGCTAGTGTTGCTGTTGTTGTTGTTGCGCCTGTGTGTTTAGGCTGTCTTCAGGGTTGTTATTTTAAAATTAGCACTTTGATTTAAGTTGTCTACACTCTTGGCGGCCTGTCTCTCTAGTTGCAAGTTGCAAGTTCCACACTGTTGCCGTGAGTTGCCCGACTAGGCAGCTGCAACTGCGACTGCGACTGCAACTGCAACTGCAACAGACGAGGTGTTGAACAGCTGAGTGAAGGGCCAAAGCGATACAGCAAAGAATCGGGGGCGGACGTTGTTGCTGCTGTTGTTGTTGCTATTGTTGTTGTTGTCTTTACTGTAGTTGATTACTGATTGCTCAGCTCAAGCGAAAGGTTGAAGGTTAGAGCAGATTAACTGCAGTTGTTTGTTGCTGTTGTTGCTGTTGCCGTTGCTGTTGCTGTTGCTGTTGTTGATGCAACAAAACCTATTATCTACATATCATATACGAAGCATGATGAGGGATCGCCGCGCCGTGCTGTGCATGAGAAATGTCAAAAATGTTGTTGTTGTTGTTGTTAGCCAACGTCGGGGAACATTTCGTTTTCAATTTTCATTCGCTATATTATTATTTTGAATATATTCAGCATTTCCTGGTACAATGTCTGGCAAGTCAAGTTGTCAAATGAGTTACACGTGTAAATTATATGATTAAATAATTATTGCAATTAAATTATTTTCATTTTCATTTTTCATAATTTTATAATATTTATAGTTTTTGAAAGTTAGTTGCAAATATTTATTAAAATTAATGGTTTTATTCAAAAATTAAAATAATAAATAAATAAAAGAAAATAAATAAATAATAAAAATTAATAATAAATACAAAATAAATTATAATAAATATAAAATAAAATATAAAAAAAAAAAATAGTTAGAAATACAAAAATTAAAATAGATGAAAATAATAAATTATTATGAAAAATATATTAATAAAAAAAATGAAATAAAAAAATAATAATCAGTAATAATTTGAAAAGAAATAAATAAAGAAATAAAAAAAATAGTTTTATTAAGAAATTAAAATAATAAATAAATAAAAGAAAATAAATACATAATAAAAATTAATAATAAATATAAAATAAAATTTGAAAAACAAATTAAATCAAATAAATTATAAAAAAAAAATAATTAGACATATAAAAATAAAAATAGATGAAAATCATAAATTATAATTAAAAATATATTAACAAAAAATAAATAAAAATAGATACAAATAATAAATTATTATGAATAATATATTAATAAAAAAAATAAAATAATAAAATAAAAATTTTTTTATAATAATAAGTAATAAGTTAAAAAGAAATAAATTAATATTAAAATAAAAATTATTAAAATAAATAAAAGAATTTTTTTTTTAAATTAAACAAATAAAAAAAATTGTAAAATATATATATGTAAAATATTTATATATGGTTAAATATAAATAAAAATAATTTTTTGTATTTTACTTTAATTTCACATTAAAATAAATTGAACAATTTTGTTGAACATTTTTTTAAAGGCTGTGAGAATATTTACTCTCTCGCTCGCTCACTCGAGAGTCGAAATTACAAAAATTAGCATATCTTTAGAATCTGACCTCTAATCAAGAAAATACAAATATTAAGTATTTACATGCCGAAAATACAAGTTTTCCGAGTTACGACAAGTTGATATCAACGATAAAAGTCAACATCAAAGACATGTTAAGACACGAATTAAGCGGAAATCGAAGACGAGGCCAATTTAAGAGGTTTCATGAGAAGAGCAGATGTTTTATTGTCTTTGCAAATTAATGGCAGATCTTAAATGGAATTATACAGAATACTTAATTAGTTGTTTTCCATGATGTCCTGTCAGTCAGACAGTCGGTCGTTATAGTCGAAAAATTTAACAGATGTTGAAATTCTAGAAATTTTTATCAATTTATCGCAAGATCAAAAAAAAAAAAATTTATATATCAATGTATATGCTTATCTCTTATCTTAATGCTTGATTTTTTTATTAATCTTAATCTCATAAATAACTCGATCTTAACTATCTTTCAGTTATGTATATAGTATGTGCTTAAACAGTTAACAGCTGCACATGAAATCACTTTGCAAGATCTATTGACGATCAAGTCGATTAGTTTTTATGATTTGCTAATTGCATTTACTTTATCTCTTGCTTAAATATTTTCTCACTTTTACTGCTTTAGCTTTTCCTGTCATTTCCAATCGTAGAGTAGAGTTGAAGGAGAGGAGGGGGGAATATCATATACTTGGCAATTAGGAAGTTCATTATCATAATCATTATGCTTTGTTGTGTGACTTGGCGATAAGTAAACGAGAAAATCAACGTAATCGACTTTCACGTATTCAACATTCTGGCCTGTTTGGCAATCAATGTGCTTATCGTCAGGTCGTAATCAATCATTAAGTGAGCTTATCTGATCCGTAGCACTCGCTAGCTATAAGAATTTTTTCTTTCTTCTACTTCTTTCACTCTCTGTCTCTCTCTCTTGTGTTCTGTCTCTTAGCTTAACATAGCTACAGAGAATCCAGAGTGTCAACGCACGTAGCAGCTTCCGGTTATCTTGTGGTTGTCTCTTGGTTGTTAGCTGCTCTTGGCCTTAAGTCGTAAGCGTAAGCTTATCACACACACACACACACATACACACATATGTATATAGAGACTACGGCAGGTTAGTTGGTTGGTTGGTTAGTTGCTTGCTTGAGCCGCTTGTGTTAATTAAAATCGGCTTACGAATAAATTGTCTGCGAGTGTGTCATAAAATGCATTCATATCACACACAAACACACACACATATAGATATACAAATATATAAATATATATGTATATTTAGAGAAAGAGAGAATCAAAGAGATAACATACATTTCAATACTAATCAGACCGCGAGAGTGCCCAAAGTTTATACATTTTTAATGCTCATTGTGGCCGGAAGGAAGCGCAACACGTAAACGTGTTAATATGGACAGCACAATCTATTAATTTGTCAACAATAAATGAGACAGCAAAGACAAACGACAGACAAGACATCAACAACAACAGGCAGCAGCAGCAGCAGCAACAGCAACAGCAGCAACGATGAGACGCGTCAATGAGAGCAAGATTGAAGCTGGATGCTGGAAGCTGCAAAACTGAAAGCTGACTGCTGGCTGGCTGACTGGCTGGCTGCTGCTGCAGTTGAAACTGGCGACACAACGCGATAACGGAGCCCAAAGTTGTCGACGTTGTTCTTCAGCTTCAGTTTCAGCATCAGCATCAGCATCAGCTTCAGCTTTTGCTGTGTCGCTTGTCTCTTTAGGTCTTTGGCTCTTTGACTGCTTGACTGCTGGTTGACTGGTTCGCTGCTTGTCAGCACAGCAGGTACGAAATTAATATGCGAGCAACAATTAAGATAAGCGCGCAAAGTTGTGAAGTTGCTGCTGCGAAGGGGCGCAGTCGGTGGCCAACCGACAGCAGCAGCAACAGCAGCAAAAGCAGCAGCAGCACCACCAAACCAATGACTAAACTGAGGCGTCGCTTTTGGTTTCATTTTTTTTTTTTTGTTCGTAATTTTCGGTGACGTTGCAGAGCTCGCACCTCGTTGTAGCAGGCCGCGTCTGCGGTAGCTACCAAAAACATTATCCATTAACTGTTTTGCCGTTGTCTTTGCGGTTGTCTTCTGCGTTGTCAGCGTTGTTGTTGTTGTTGGAAGGCGGCGCTGCAAGGTGGCCTTGATGACAAACGGCGGCATGTTTTTTTTTTTTTGTTTTTATTTTATATTTTACGATAATAATATGAATTTCATAAATTTTACGAGAAATAATTTTTTACGTTTTTTTTTCTTGCTGCATTTTTTTTTCTGTTGCCGCTTGTTGCATAATAATATTAATTAAACATCATCTTAAAATTTTTGTTTTTTATTGAAATTTTTGCATAATTTGAAAACAAGACTTAGAGCTTTGCATTATATGCGATTATTATTATTATTATTATGAAGGTTGTGAAAGAGTTTTAAAAATTTACAAAAAATAAATTTACATAGAAATAAAAAAAAAATAATATATAAAAATAGTTTAAAATTATTTAGCATATGTTTTAAATTTAATTTGCATTTAAACTAAGCATAAAATTTGTATGCAAATAAATATTGTAAGCTGAAGCGCAGCTGAAGCATAAATCAAACAGTTGAAAATTGAAATTTATATTTGGCCTGCAATTAAATGCAAGCGATGAAAATTATATTGCCATAATTCTGGTGGCCAATCTTCAAAACGAGATGACAACAAAAAATAAAAAAAAAATAATAAACATCGAAACCAGTTTTGCGGCGTAACATGAGAACGTGTGAAATTTCGCATGATAATTTTTTACAAATTTTTTTTTCTTTTTTATGTGACGATTTTTAACGATTTTTCCTTTGGGTTTTGGTTTTAAATTTTTTTTTTACAATGCGGTTTTCAGGTATTTTGTCATAAAACACCTGAACAACAACAGCTGTGTTGTGTGTAGGAAATTTGAGCCGTGCGGTTGACAAACTGTAATTGATTAATGATTGAAATATTGATGCAATTTACAATTGTTAGTCTTCCCTGTCTCTCACGGTCAGCAAGCTCTTCTCTGTCTCTGTTGTTGTATGCGGGACGCTTGGGCGTTACTTTTGGCATTTTGACAACTTATTTCAGGCGCGTCAATTACTGCTGCCCACATATGCTGACAGTTGCAATTAAAAACTAAAAAGTTGTTGCAACAACAAAAGCAACATTGAGATGAAGAAGAAGAAGAGGCAGAAAACTCGTTGTTAGCTTGTTAATAGACATGTAAACTGCAATTAAAACACGCGGAGAGCCCAAAGAGAGCAGCAACCAAAATATTTTGAACGCTTCTCGTTGTTTATTTGTTGTTGTTGCTAATGTTGTTATTGTTGTTGGTTTGTTTTCTTAATTAAAATATTTAAGCACGCAAATAGTAGGCCTGGCATTTGGCTAGTTTACAGACCAACCAGTTAGCCAAATAGCCAAATGGCCATTTCAAGCCAGTTGGCTTAAAAAAAAAAAAAAAAAAACTCTACTCAAAAGCAACATTCAACTTCAAGTCAACTGGGCGTGGCCGGCGCTGCTGCGGCTTTAATCAAAGTTTTTTTTGCCAGCGGGGAATCAATCATTTGAAATTTAAACGTCATCGTGCGTCAGAAAACTCATAAGACAAAACCCAACAACAGCAGCAACAACAGCAACAGTAACAGCAACGGCAACGGCAGCAACAACAGCAACAACAACTGTAGAGAGTCATGCGAGGCAATTCCAAGTCAAAATCCTACTTGGAGGCCCGTTGTGAATGCGAATGTGGCGTGTCCGAGTTTTTAGCGCTGCCAGCACCAACCCCATTCCCCATACCACATACTCCATAACCCAAACCCAAAGCCAAAGCCGAGACTGAATCCGAGACCAAGCCAATGCTGAACAGACCAGACGAGTTGCGACGAACTGATTCTCCCGAGTTCCAACTATGGACAAACAACGCAATCCCACAAAACATTTTTTTCTCTGTTGCATGTTGTTCTTGTTACCGCTGCTGCTGTTGTTGTTGTTTGTCGTTGTTTGTTGTTTTTTTTTTTATAAGTATTTTAAATGAAAGCCACGCAAAATTAATGCGTGTGGCCAACGCCATCAGCATCGCCCCCTGCTTATCACTGTCAAGCATCTAAACTGAGCTCAAAACTCGCGAGTTCAAGCCAAGCTCACATAACAACAACAACAAGCAGCAGAAGCAACAACAACAGCAGCAACAACAACAGAAATTAAACTGGAACTGAATGGTTTGAAAACTGAAACCTTATCCGAAACTGGAGCTACAACTGAACATGACAGTGAGGCGATGTTTTAGTTCAAATTTATTTACCAAATATCAATATAAATTTTATTATTTTACTGTTTATTGTCAAAAAAAAAAAACGTTAGAAAGAGATAGCAGCTGGCCAGATACATTGTAAATTTATGCATATGTCTGTCTCACTGCCCATTCGACTGTCCGCCTGTCTATCCTTTTGTTTAGATTTTCATGTTTTTTCTTCTTCCTATTGTTGTTATTGTTATTGTCGATTTGAATAGATTTTTAATAAGTGATAAACATTTGGAAATGACAATTTTAGAGTCGATTAATTAATTAAATGGCAATTGAAATTGCCAATAAACAACAACAACAACAACAAGAACAACGATAACCAAATGCTGGCAATAAAATACAAAATTGATTGATTTTCGGATTTTAAATTTTTTGGTTTTTGTGCAAAATTAATGAGAACATTTTGTAAATTTTGTATGTGTGTGTGTCTGTGTGTGTGTGTGATGCTCTTTGGGAATTATTTACGGCATTGCTCTTATCTTAAAATAAGTCTGTTGATGGCCTTTCAATAAAGTTTTGAAGATTTAAAGGCGAGGCAAAAAAAAAACTAACAAACTTCGCAAATGTTTACGTAACGTAATTTAAGCTACTTAAGCGTGCATAAAGAATAAAAAAAAATCAAAAGTTCAACAAAACAAAAAAAATAAATAAATTTATTATATAATTTAGACAAATCACGTAACGTAATTGAAAACCGTAAAAGTGAAAGAAGTGACACAACAGAGATTATAAAAATTAAGCAAAAGAAACGTAATAAAAGCAAAAGTGATTAAAAATAAACTTTAATTAAAGTTTGCAACTTTAATTGTTACTAAATTTTCTCAATTTAATAACGTTAACAACTGACAGATAAAATTAAATTACGTAAAATGATAAACGTAAGTCTAGTGCTACGTAGCCTGACGTCAAACTTAGACTGAAAACTTTAGAAATAAAATGAAATTACGTCGCGTGTTTAAGTATTTTTTTAATTTCTTCAACTTATAAAAAATATAAGAAAAACGTAAGATAAGTAACGTAAGCTTCTTAACGTAAGACAAAATAACGTAAGTTCTCACGTGAGTTTACTTTTTAAATATACAAAGCTGAGAAAGTAAGTTTTTACGTAGTTCTATTTAATATATTAATTTAGCAAATTATCAAAGTCCAAATGGCTTACATTAATTGTAGCACATCTAATCCGTTTGCATGATAACGTTACATTCTAAATTCCTATCTCACGCCCCGTTACGCTTCCCATGAAACGATTTATGTAAGTTCAATATTTGAACTCTTTTTAATTGATCTTGATTAATCGCACACCAGGCTCCATATCAACTCCATGGTCGAGCGACCGAATGCCACACACACGCCACAAACAGAGAGGGAGAGAAAGAGTGCAAGAGACAGAGAGAGAGAGAGAGAGAGAGAGAGACAACAAGCACACTCTCGCGGATAACCATTAATTACAGTTTAATTGCCAAAAACAAAAACGAAAAAAAAAACACATAAAAATTTAAGCAAAGAGAGTGAGAGAGGAAGAAAGAAAAGGAAAACCGTTAATAGTTTTGTCTTATCAGCATAAATAGTTTCTCTCCTAATTTCATTAGTTTAATGGCAAAACGAAAACTAAGGCCAATCCCCCCCTAGAAAAAAAAAAACCAACAAACAAAAAAAACAATAAACGCGCTACCAAACTACGCAAAACGTGCAAAGCCGAAAGAAACAAACAAACGAGTGAGAGAAATAAAAACAACAACAAGAAGAGGAAGAAAAAATTGTTAACAATTGTGAGAATAAATTGCTAAATAATTAAGTGGATCAACAGCCTGGTAAGCAAAGTAGAGCCAGAGACAGACCCAAGCACCAAGAACCAAAGGCAGACTCCGAATATACATACAACTTCAAGTCTGAGACAGACTCTCAAATTGCATATGATTAATTAAAGGAAATAAAAAAAAATACACACAAAAAAAAAGAAAAAAGCTGTCGACGAGAATGAGTAGCAGAAAAAAAAAAATAAAAAAATAGTGAATAATATAGTGAGTGTGTAACTGGCAAATGAACAAACGAACAACGAAATCTTTTTCTTTAATTAATATTGAAGTGAAGTGAATTTCCAGTAGCGCTTCGTTTCGCTCTGTTGTCGGCTAGAAGAAGAGAAAAACGCAGAGCCAAACCGAAGAGAGCAGAACAAAAATGAACGGAACAGAACTGAGCTGAATCTGAAGAACAAGAAGAAACAAAGACAGGAGGCGTTTTTCAACTCATTAACGTTCAAACGAATTCATTTACATATCTCTCCTTTTCCTTCTCCTCCTACTCTTCGCCTTGAGTCTCTATCTTGAGCACAACTTTACCTGCCCCAAATTAATATTCCATGGCCAAACATTTTATTTCGTATTTTTTTTTTCTGTCCAGTTCTTACTGTAATTCGGAAAATTTGAAACGCTTAAGAAACGAGCTGAGAAATGGTCTCACACACAATTTGAATGCACTAATACAGACTGTCCAAGTTTTTCATACATTCCTATTTGTTTTTTTTTCTGTTATTTCTTTTATACGTTTCTCTTTTGTTTTTTTTTTGTTTAAATGATTTTTATTAACATTTTGCGCCAGGTACTTGACATGTCGAGCTCTATACGAGAGCGACTTGCGGATCGAGAGGGTAAGCGGGGACCGCACAAACTCACAACTCACACGCATGCCCATTTTCATTCTCATTCCCATTCTCATTCTCATTCCTATTTCTCCATCTCCATCTTCATCGCCCAACCTCGATCTGCATCTCCATTTGCTGTGTCACTGAAAGACGCCGGCGCATAGTTCGAACTTGCTGAACAATTTCGTTCCGAGTCGAACGAAAACCTCATCGTGCCGGGCGTCAAACTGCATGCCACATGCGTAAATGCCGGACAGCTAGCTAAGCGAATGGACAACGCGCAACGACCCTCGCGAGACCCGAGACCCGCCTCTTATCTTCTCGTATTCATCTTGAAAATTGTTTCTAGTTGAAGTTTGCCTTTTAATTGTTAGGCGCAAACAGCCGACCGACTAAATTAAATTTATACAACGACTCGTTCAACTTTGTTCTTGGTTCCATGTCGTTGCGTGTCTTGACCGTGGTCCAAAAACAAAAATAAAAAAAACTAACCCCTGCAATACCACTGTACACTATATATACACTATACACTACACACTATGCGTTGTCCCATTATCCTCATCACATCGTCATACACATCACATGAGCATGTGCAGCCTTTTAGGTTACAACTTGACAGACCAACTGACTGTCCAAGTGTTCAACCAGCAGGTCAATAAATTCCTCAAAGTGAATTATTATAACATTTTTATTAAAGCCTAGTTCTAGTATCTTTAACATAATTAGCATAGTTATATACATATGTATGTTTGTATGCATCTATGAGAATTATAAGGGTTGCTTACCCGCAGCGGTGTGTGTGTGGGGGGGGGGGGTTAACTGCAACTGTCCAATTTTTCACTCAACTGTCCACATTAGCACACATATTCAGGCATATGGAATATTTATTAATTTGTTTAATTTCACTGACAAATGATAAAAAGCTCGAAAATGAATGCATATATCTGCCAAAGGTGTCACTTTAATTAGAATAACGCGGCGAACGCGAACGCGAACACGAGGGCAAAGGGGAAGTTGGCAAATCAACAGCGCTGCATAAATTAATAAACTAAATTTTTTGTACCACGTTCATTAATATTAAGTACAGCGCTGTAGTTTATTAAATGCATTCAATGAGATTTTTTTTTTTCATTTCATTTAGAACATTAATTTAATTAATAGGCACACAAATATTTTTGATATTTAAACAATTTCATTACAAATTTTCACTTTATTTGACCTCTAACATGAACTTGAAACACTAGACGAACGGCGTGCAAATACGAAACTAAATACGAAACTAATAATAGCTGCTGTACTTTTGCTTTCAATCAAATTTTACTCATTTTAAAGAAGAGAACATTCATGTCATGGTCGCAGCAGTCTTTAGTATAGACTTATGCACAGCTGCATTTAGTTATGAAATCAATTCATGCTCTCACACACACAAATAACATTGCTAACTCTGTCACACACACGCATCATGTGCGAAAATCGACAAGCAGCTTAGCTCTCGCTCTAGCTCTCACTCTCACTCTAACTCTTACTCTTTGAGTGTCAACACTTGCTTTGATCTTTGAAATGAAAACAAACGGTACTAATTAATGAGTGAAATAAACAAGCAAAGAATGCAGAATGCACAAACAAAAGCATAAGGCGTGAATTTTGCGCTCTCATCGCATTGTCAAGTGAGAGCGTGCTTACAATTGAATGAGAGCAAATGGATTTTAAGTAAAACAAATGCAAGAACATAAATGTAAAAGAAACTGAAAATGGAAACGAGAAACGATTACAGTTTATTAGTCGAATATTTACGCAGTTTCAAAGAGTTGAGCGTGCATAAAAGAAGTGAATTTTGATATTTTGATAAAAAAAAAATTATAATAAGCATTGCATGACAATAATATTATAATAAAAACCCAACGATAAGCTATAAACTTTCTAAAATATCTTGTTATTTCCAAGTACAAATAAAGTCGCGCGTGTGTGTTTGTGTGTCTGTGTGTGTTACAAAATCATTGAAGCCCGTTAATGCTATATTAGGTATAATTTCATCAACTTGATGAACTTATGTGTCATTAATAGCATAGCGCAGGCAGGTTCAATTCAATTCATTTGATTCGATTTGTAAGCACATTTTCCAACACTGTAAATTAGCATATCAAATGAAGTTTTTGTGTTGTATTACTCATTCATCGCATTGTATCATTGTTTCTCATAGTGTACAGTGTAACGCATGGTAAACCTTTTTTTTCTCTTTTTTTTTGGTTTTTTTTTTTGTTGTTGGCTATTGTTCAAGGCCCTCCCCGGTACAAAAAAAAAGCGCCATTTAAGCCGTTTGTTGTAGTGCCTATTGCTGTTCATGTTGTTGCTGTTGTTGCTCTTTTCACAGCTCAACACAAAAGCGAGAGCTAAGAGACGAGAAGGCAATGTCTCCAGCCGTGAGGACACGATCGAAATGTTGCTCAACAAAATGCAAGTATAAAGAAAAAGTTTTTTTTTTCTATTGTAAAGTTTCATTAGCGTTTTCACTGTGTACACCTGATGTTTTTTTTTTGTTTTTTGTGGGCATATGGGAAGGGAGGTGGGGGGAGCGAATATTATAAAGTACAATGGAACCCACAGGAGGTGCACACAACAACTAAGTATTTTGAATACATATTGAACCGAAGAGACTATGATGTTAATGCAATAACAATA